>VIAB01006614.1:76948-90380 GCA_009801035.1 Oophaga pumilio | reverse complement strand
CCGCGTCCCTCCCACGGCATACAGCGGAGACCAGACTTAGAACTGTCACCCAGATACTCACCTTTCACCCCTACATCAGGGCTTACTTTGGAGATCTACCTGATCCCACCAGTATCTACTGCTTACCTTTGAATTGGGTATTTTTACCCTCTCCCGGTACTTAATGTGGCTGATGAAGGTCCGAAATTTAGGACCGAAACGTTTCGCTATACCGTGGACTACAATAAATATTTACCTTTTTCGTTAAGTTGAGTGCCGAGTTCTCTCTTTAAGATCCTGTCTGCAGTCACCGCTAGGGGGAGCTCCCTGTATACAGAGATACATGATAAGATTCTGTTTGCAGTCACCACTAGGGGGAGCTCCCTGTATACAGAGATACATGATAAGATTCTGTTTGCATCACTAAAGTAAATGTTCCATATATCATCATTTTGTGGGGGTTGGGAGGGGTCCATGGGATCTGTATACTGGAAGCTTCCACACTGTATCCGGGTGCAGGTAAACAGAGCTTTATGCTACACAGGATATTGAGAGAAATCCCCTTTAGCAATTCTGTATCAGTAAAATGGAGATATGGCCTCTGTGAAGATAATTTATGTGATGAAACTGTGAATTCTAGATAAAGACATGTGAATCTCTGCGATGTGAGAGACATTTTGTTTGGTAGATACACATTATTTTAGGAGATAAGTGTTCGCATTTCTGTGGACTTTCTAATAGTCTGTACCTTCTCTAATGGAATAACCTGACACTATTCGCACAAGTTTTATTTTGGCACATTTTTCTGCTGCATTATACTTTGCTTGTTTGCTGGGTTTTCACTGTGGTTTTTAATTGTTTTTTCCCCCATTCATTAGAATGAAAGAATGGACACACTGCAGATCTGATAAAACGCTTTGAAGGTGACAAATCTGCAGGAAAAGATAAGCAGCATGAGATCTCAGAAATCTCAGTCCTTCTGGCCTGTAAAATGCTGCTGACGTGTGAACAAGCCCTTCTGGCTGAGGGTCTGCTACAATTGCACCCAGACTGTTTTATCCTAAACTGCGCGACTGACACATTCATGTTACATTGTATACCCGGACGATCGCTGCTGATTGGCTGCTTGAACATAAACATGAGTTGAATCCATTTCCTAACAGCAAGCAGAGTTGTTGAGTGGTCGGGCGCGGAGCCGCAGTGCTGCCTCGGGAGATATTTACTCATCTCTAGTTTTGTTTTGACCCCCTCGTCATGTTTCACTCTCACCCTCGGACCCTCTATGATCACGGCCGCTCCAGATTCTGTTTCCCTTTTGCCCTTTTTTTTTCCTTTTCTTTGTAGCATTTAATTTTGCAGCTTGATGAGAATTTCTGAAGCTTCTCCCTAAAATATAATTGTCACAGCGAATAAAAAGTTATCACCTCATAAAATAGTCATTTATTCCGCCCGGTTGCAAATGGACTTTCACGGTTATTTAAATTCAATATCTGGCTTTTCCAGTGTAACATTACAGAGGGTATTAACGCTGCGAGCTCTGCTGAGCACAAGAAGCCGCCGCCACCGGAGCCGCCACCACCGCCAGTACCGCAGGATTCAGGAACGCTCATCAAGAGCACATTTACATCTTTGGGGGCGACTAAAGCAAAAGTCTTGTGGACTCTCTGCCCTCGTGCCCCCTGCGATGATCAGAGATGGGAAGATGCATCACATCCTGGGGCAGCAGGTCTACAGTTATTGTAAGCCCCCCAAAGTCTGCATGTGGAGGGGTATCACAGGAGACCCAATGCTGCCACCTAGAAAAGCCCCCAGAATATATTCAGCTCACTGTGCATCTATATACAGGACAAAACAGAACCTCTTGTGTTTCATTGGTTCACTGATTTCACACTCTAATCACATCCAAAGCTGCATTCTGCAGGAAAGTAGAAAAATTAGGCTCTGGATGTGACTGACATATAAGATACAATGTAACAGCAGACTAGTGACTGCAGCTCTGGAGGTGACTTGAGGATAGGACACGATATAACAGCATAATAGTGACCGCAGCTCTGGGGGTGACTGGAGGATAAGACATTATGTAACAGCAGAATAGTGACTGCAGCTCTGGAGGTGAATAGAGGATAAGACACGATGTAACAGTAGAATAGTGAGTGCAGCTCTGGAGGTGACTGGAGGATAAGACACGATGTAACAGCAGAATAATGACTGCAGCTCTGGAGGTGACTAGAGGATAAGACACGATGTAACAGCAGAATAGTGACTGCAGCTCTGGAGGTGACTAGAGGATAAGACACAATGTATCAGCAGAATAGTGACTGCAGCTCTGGAGGTGACTAGAGGATAAGACACGATGTAACAGCAGAATAGTGACTACAGCTCTGGAGGTGACTGGAGGATGACATGATTTAAGAGCAGAATTGTGACTGCAGATCTGGAGGTGACTGCAATATAATCTGGGCTGGACTGGACATCAGGTAAATTCCATAGGCCGGTCGGGTCGTGGGCCTCCTTTAGGCCAGGGTCAAACATGCGAGAAACTCGCACGGATCTCGCATGTCAATACCCGGCACTGCCGCCGGCACTCGGGACCGGAGTGTGCTACATGTATTTCTATGCAGCTGAGCGCTCCGTTCCCGAGATTCGTGCGAGTTTCTCGCATCACACTCAGAAGTGTGACCCCGGCCTATCACTGTATAGAGGGCCATTATTGTGCCGGGCCCAGCAGGAGGCTACTATTACTATACAGGGTGCACCCTCTGCGTCCTCCCTCCATAGAATTTTACAAGCACCAACTGTCATCTATCTCTGTGGGAAAGTGTCTCTTCACTGAACACAGATTTTACCCCTAAATTGAGAGTGAAAAGTAAATGCAAGGGGATAAAAAGTGTCTTTCTCTGATCAGATTTATTACAAAGTTGTTATTTTCTTGTGTATTATTGATTTATGAAATAAACATTAAATTGTCGGTTTCTCTAAGGGAAAACTATCTGTGAAGATGCCATTGTGACGATTCGCCGCACACAAGGTTACATGGACGCACGCACTCTTCTTGTTGAACGCCGTCCTCCGCTCGCCCCCGGGACCCTCCGGAGTTTTGGGAATCTGTAAATACAATTCAGTAATCAATATAATATGGAAGCCGGTAATACCATAAACCCTACTGACAGCGCGGAATAATGCGGCTCCGGATGAAGGGACAAAGGGCGCGAACACGGGACTAAAAATAGGACGCGGGAACGCAATCAGCTTTATTCAGCACAAACCGAGCACGTCCACCTCTAGAGTGTAAAGGTCTATAGGGTATATCTGTTAATTACACGCAGTCCAGCTGCTTAGCATTGAACCAGGTGCCCACATCCTAAATTACACAGCCGCGCCGCACAAAAAACACACAATACCCGCAACAATGCGCCAAAGAAAGTAACAGGCGGCCCGGTGACCGCCACTCCCCCACAAAGACGCAAAGAAAATAAGAACTTGGCACCGAGTCTCCACATTACTTTGAAATCATTTTAACCCCTGAAGCTTGAGAAATCATTTCATTCAAAGCCTTTGTGGCCGACGCCAGCACTGCCTCGCCGCCATAGGACAAAGCGCATTGTTCTAGCCTGCACTGCAGCCACTGCCCAGTAGGGGGAGCAGCTACACCCCTCCCAGCAATGTCACTTGGGGAAAAGGTTTCTTTTCTAACTGCACAAAACTAAATGTAACTTTCATGTGGAGGAAGATCCTGTCCTGGATCAAGGCCAAAATCACTCCCCTGTACGCACTACGTTGGTTTATTTTATTCACCCTTTGATTTTTGTAACTTATTATATTTCCTCCTATTTCATATTTCCAATGATGTAAAGCTAAAAGTCCCTAGTCAGTATAAAAATGTATTAATTTTTAATATTTTTTTTATTTGCAGTCGCAAAGATAGTGGAGGAGGGGGATGCAGCTGCATGTTATCTGTGTATGCGAGACTGCATGGTAGGATCAGGACGTATCTGATTGGCTCAGAACCCCCAACGGAGCTCTGACATCACCAAGGAAGACCCGTCCACTTGGTGCAGTTGTAGAAAGATAAGGATCTGGTACAGAAATCTCCAGGAGGTAAGAAAATGTCCCAAATCTGCAAGTTCCCCCCCTCTGTCTTATCCCCTTCTTCAGCTAATGCAGGGGGAGTGCTGGAGCCTCACGCTCTGTACAGGCGTTTATGTCACATTATAGCAGAAATTTTCCCTTCAGACTCCATCTTCCACATTGTAATTGCACAGCGCAGTGTTTGTTACAATGTATCAGTGCAGAGAATTCTCTTTGTGTAAACACAGCAGCAGCACAAATGGAGGCTAGAAACAGCTCTCATACCCTCACTGGCACAGTGTAACCACCGGGGTATGACATTTACTGTATCTTACACATATAAATAAATAAATACATTTTTCTATTGACAGCAGAGATTCTGAAGGTGAAGAAACTTCCCCGGCTCGTTAAGACAATGTTCACGGTAAGTTTTTTGGAGTAAAATCTTTCACAAAAAAACGCTCCATAAACCTCTTGCGCAGCCCTTCCAGGGCTTTTCTATAGTAAATCATTTTGCTGTCCATGAAGAATCTTTATTAAGCTTCTTTTTTTTCTGAGGAACGGTTTAGTATAAAGTTTTTTTTCTAAACTAGGCTCCGACCAATCAGAAGCCTGAAAAGAAGGAGAAAACATCTACAAAAGTCTAAAGGAAAACTCCTCCACCCCCTGAAAGAAGGAGCGTTTCCTAGAGCGGATTCAGCTTGAAAAACTCAATGTGCACAGAGCCCGATGCATTTTCCTGCGTCAATGGATTGTCCGGGAGATCTTGAATTCTGCGGTGACCTCATTGGTATTTTTACTGCAGTCTTGACATTTTTTTCTGTGCATTCCTTCC
Organism: Oophaga pumilio; assembly: GCA_009801035.1. Lineage (NCBI taxonomy): Eukaryota > Metazoa > Chordata > Amphibia > Anura > Dendrobatidae > Oophaga > Oophaga pumilio. The sequence goes on along the minus strand of VIAB01006614.1, from coordinate 85,498 downwards.
AGTTACAGATTTTTTCATCTCTGTCCCCATTTGCTCCGTAATCCTTAATGTATAATTATTCTCCTCTCTCTCGGAGAGTGATATCCCGACACGCTCCGCTACGGTACGACTGGAGGATCTGTAATGCTTCCGCATAAATCTCGCTGTGATGGCGCCGTACAATTAGACGCCAATGTGTCATCATCATCGCCAGGGACGTTCATTCATAAAGGCGCCTGGTTTACCTTTACTGTGTCACTGAACGCATGTGATGGAGGAATAAACCTGACAAATGTCGCTATCCCATGAGCGATACTGAAGGATCAGGAAGTTTGGCGCTCTAACTAATCGCCCTGTATTAGTCGTGCGGTGAAGATGGATGTGTGCGGGGGAAGGGAGGGATCGCTGACTAGGAAGAGATATAGGAGATATTAGGAGACCATCAAGCCCATGATAAACATCTCATCTCATCCAGTGGATCCACAATTTTCACTGCTGGGATGGACGGGCGGTCGCGTTCCTCCTCAGATCATCACAACTCTGCACCGGAGTAGAAAGCAGCTCAGAAATTCATCTGAAAAGTCTAATCAGGATAAAAATGTGAAAATCACGACACGTAAGCCGCATGCTCCTGGGTTATTAATTAACAATCCGGCAAGTGAAGGAAGACCCCGACCAGAATGACAAGCATTCTAAAATTCTGAGACAGCTCCAACGCAGAGCTATGTGAGCATGGTTAAAGGCTGCAGACAGCCCCTTCGTTTAAGAGGACCTTTCACCAAATTGTTTATGTTGAAATGGATAAATAATGTAATAGCGGCGGCAGAGGGAATAAAATCTTCTTTATAGTTTGCCTCTTTGTAATCAAGGTATTTGGCACCTAATGAGTTAACTTTATCTAAGTCCATGTGGGTGTTATCAGAGAGTTGTCACTGAGGGTGTGGCCTTCTACTACCTGTAGGACACTGACCAATCATAAGCAGGCAGCAACACCCAGGAGAAAGAACACGCCCCTCAGAACTTAGAGAAAGCTCCTGTGTGTGAGATATAAGGATACAGCTCTGACCTCCTGTTCGCACCCCCTGTATCAGTCAGTGTACCAGAGGGGCGGTGCAGCTGAGCTGACCATGTGGGGAAGGGGCGGTGTAGCTGAGCTGACAGTGTTGGGAGGGGTGGTGCAGCTGAGCTGACAATGTGGGGAAGGGGCGGCGTAGCTGAGCTGACAATGTGGGGGAGGGGCGGTATAGCTGAGCTTAACTGTGTCACATCACAAACCCTTCTATCAGCTTGTACTCTCTCTGCATTTAGATCAGGGCTGCCATTACATCTTTCACAGAATAAATTCACCTGTTCTGGACTCATCCTGTGTGAGATGCAATGACAGCCCTGTAATGACTGCACAATAAGTACAAGTTGAGCACAACAGACATAAGTGTAATATGGACACATCTCCGGACAGGCAGTGTAGGGGCAGTAAAGCAGAGCTGACAGTACTAGGAGAGGAAGAGGAGAGCTGGTAGAAGGGTTTGTGATATGACACAGCTAAGCTCAGCTGCACCTTGTTGTCATGCAGGAGGTGAGATCAGGAGATCAGAGCTGTATCCTTACATCTCACACACAGGAGCTTGCTCTGACCTCTGGGGGGCGTGTCCTTCTTTCCTTTCAGTGCTGCTGTTTATGATTGGTCAGTGTCATACAGGAAGTAAAAGAACACGCCCCCAGTGACAACTCTGATAACACCCGAGGACTTAAATAAATCTAATTCATTAGATGATAATATTTCCACAACAGAGAAGCAAATTAAAAAAATTTGCTTTATTCTGCTCTGCAGCCGCTATTGCATTGTGTGTCCAGTTCAACATGAAAAATATGATGAAAAAATAAGGTCCAGAAACATGAGTTGATTGATCCCTGCTTCTTGCTGACTCCCTCCTGAGCGGATCTCTTCATCCTCTATTGCTGCACCCCTATCTCTCACATTCTGGCCCTCCGCTCATGCTGCATCCCTTCACTCATATGTAGCACCTCATCGCTCATGCTGTGCCCCTCTTCCTGCTACCCTCTCCTCTCATAAAGTACCAAAAGTAAACAAGTGCTAAACACCCCTAAAAATTAACTTTTATTAACATGTTTAAAAGTATACACAACACTAAAAAGATGCTAATGGCAAACAAGGACGACCAAAGACTGACACAATATAACCAATCAAAGGTATAATAACCAATGTAGAGAAAAATGGAGGCTACTCTCTCCTTAAAAGCCTTGGGAGTTGCACTACCTACCAGCAGAGGTTAGCACCCTAGTTGTTGACGTGATGGCGCCCCCGCTCAACGTCGGTAGCTCTGTAGACCCTATAACACCCTAAATATACCAAAAATAGAAAAACACACATACATATAGAAAAAAACGCTCTCCTCTCATGCTATGCCCCTCTTCCTGCTGCCCTCTTCTCTCATGCCCCTCTTTCTGCAGCCCTCTCCTCTCATGCCATGCCCCTCTTCCTGCTGCCCTCTCCTCTTATGCCATGCCCCTCTTCCTGCTGCCCTCTCCTCTCATGCCATGCCACTCTTCCTGCTGCCCTCTCCTCTCATATCATGCCCCTCTTCCTGCTGCCCTCTCCTCTCATATCATGCCCCTCTTCATGCTGCCCTCTCCTCTCATGCTGTGCCCATCTTCCTGCTGCCCTCTCCACTCAGGCCGAACCCCTCTTTCTGCTGTTCCCCTCTTCTTGCTTCATTCTCCTCTCATGCTGTGCCCCTCTTGTCATACTGTACCCTACTGCCAGCTACCCTTCTTTCTACCATCCCCCTTCTTCCTGCCTCCCTCTCATCGCATCCTTCCACCATGACACAAACATTTCACATTATTTTCTACTTCAGCAATTTTGATTAAAATTAGCAATTCTGATGAAGCTTCTGTTCAATTACTAAGAATCTGATTATCTATAATATCGGGGCGAGTCGCCCAGAACATGGGCGTCCCACTCAATTTACCAGGAGGAGAAACACTGATGTACAGATAGAAGATAAAATGAGTGGGAAATTACAGACTCAGAGGGTCCCGGGAACCCTCCATCCCACAGGGTGAAACTATTGATATCATTTCTTTATCTTGGATAGCAATTATAGGGGATCACATAAAAAAAACAGAGAATGGAGGAGAATAACTAGAGCATAAATCTATCTTTTCAATTAACTATCTACACTTCTCTTCCTGGCAATCACTACTCTTGCATTCTACTCACAGACCAGGAGCTCCAGCGTACAAATCTATACATACCACCGGGGTCACACGGAGCAATAGATCTCGAATGTAGGAGCTGAGTATCGCGCTATGTAACCAGTTTATTGTGGCCCCTTTTGCCCTTTATCACAGTACATTCCCCCCACACACAGTATGATGTCCCCACAGTACATTCCCCCTACACATAGTATGATGTCCCCACCGTACATTCCCCCCACACTCAGCATGATGTCCCCACATTACATTCCCCCCACAGTATGATGTCCCCACAGTACATTCCCCACACACAGTATGATATACCCACAGTACATTCCTCCACACACACAGTATGATGTCCCCACAGTACATTCCTCCACAATTCTTCCAACAGTAAATACCCCCACACAGAACAATGTCGCCACAGTACATTCCCCATACACACAGTATGATGTCCCCACAGCAGATTCTTCACATACGCAATATAATGTTCCCAGAGTACATTTCCCCCACACAGTATGTCTCCACATACATACACCATCCTGAACCCCCCACATACATACAGCATCCTGAACCCGCCACATACATGCAGCATCCTGAACCCCCACATACATACAGCATCCTGAACCCCCCCACATACATACAGCATTCTGAACCTCTGCAGATTGTTTGTATTTGGTGGTAATTAGTTTTGTTGTTATTGGATTGATGCCTTTTGCTTTGCCGCGTTCCATGCCCCCATCTGTAGTATTCCCCTCGGGCCTCGTCATGACCCTCGCCCATCATCCTCTCCCCGATTTGCGGCAGGTAGACCCCTCGCCTTTCTGTAATTGAGGGGTCTCGGCTCCTGGTTGTTCCATTTCTGAGGTTTCTCTCCTCATTTTCTTGCTGATTTGTTTACAGACTAATAACTGTATATTCCTTATGAAGGCCGTGCGGTTTGTTAATTAGCGCACATATGGCGTGATGGCTTTACGAGACGTGCGGCTGCATGTTATTACCGCGATGAGTCTTTTCATCAGGGCTAATTTGCCTGATTAGACATTACGTTGCGCCACCACTAAAGCCAGAACATCGGAGCCTTCAACCAGCAGAGAAAGCTGCTCATCGCAGGCAGAACGCGAGCGGCCGATCGCGAAGGCATCAGAAACGCAAAGTGTTATAGCAGGAAATTATACAAACAAGACTCCAACTCAACGACTTCCACAAATCTAATTAAACGCGACTCTTTAGCAGGAACCATAATTGTAGGTAATCTTTTCAATGAATACATAATTTCGCTTTTGACTAAAATGTTCCGTAGAGGGAATGAGCGTGAACGGCACAGCCGTTGCCTCCATGGCGGGAGGGAAGAGAGCGCGGGGAGAAGGATTAGTACATCTAGTACACAAGGCACAGAACTAATATCGCCATGTTCAATGACCGACAACTGCCAGGAGCACTAACATCCCTATCTGCTGAGAGGTTGTCAGCCCCACCCCGCTGATGACTGATCAGACAAAAGTTGTTTTTCTACAGTAGAATCTCATAGATCCAGATCCGTTTTTGCCTCCACGTGGCGGTGTAAATAATAATAAACTTCACGACGTGTGATGATGCCGCCTTCTCTCGCCCGGTGCAGCTTTACTGGCTCCAGGCTAATTAAGTTTCCAGGAAACATTGGATTAACTTTGCCCGCGATGTCTTAATTAATACATTTATCTTGCGCTCTTCTCGTCGGCGTCTAATCTGCTTATATATCACCGCTATCATTAAATTAAATCACTTTTCTTTCCGGCCGCGAATCCGGACGGCACCAAATGTATTCACTTTCCAAAGTTTCATCTCTGGTGATAAAAGCGAATAGAGGAGAACACAAAGAGTTACCGCAGGTCAGCCGCTATTTGTGGCCACTGGAAAGAAATAAGTATTAATAAATGCTGCAATGGTGACAACGTTCATACAGTCGTGACCGTTACACCTTCGAGGTCCAGTTATGTCACTTTCTGGGTAACATCTACTATTGAAGACTTGGTTGCATAAGAACCTTAATTCTGCCAGATACAGAAAAGATACATTGTCCTTCCTGAAATGGCCACACCGATATGTGTAGGATTATGATATGATGCACATTACAGATGAAAGGATCTTTTCACATTTGAATTCGTCGGCTTCACTGAATTTTCCCTAAAAATTTGATTTGTGGAGAATAAATTTGCAGCAAATTGCGTAATTAAAAAGCATCTAACTGCCTTGAAAATCTGCGTAGAAAGTTCCCGTTGGAGTCATTCGTAACCGCTCCGAGCTCAGTTATTTAAGCACAGCCTTTATAATGTCGAAGTGACCTATCTAGTTAGTGGAAAATGAATGGTAAGCGGTAGTAACCAGGAGCTTATTTAGCCACATACCTAGATTTCAGGCTTTCCAAGCTACCTATTTTGTATAAAAGGTCCAAAAATTATCCCTTTTCCGGGCAGATGTCTGCTTTGCTGTTATTTGTACACAGGCTGAGGAAACAAAGTTGTGGTGCGACAATAGTGCCTTAGTCATAGGATGAATCCTCCTTTCCCTCTACTATGGCTGTACTCGCCAGCTGGATCACCACCCTCCAGTGATAACCTCAGCCAGTCCAGGACGCTCCGTGGAAACTCGCAGCCCTCCTCTCTCCACAATACACATATGAGTGGGCCCCTAACGAGGTAACCTTGTTTTTACAACTACGGAAGTGCACCCTAATCAAGGGTATAGTGAAAGCTCAGCAGATGACCATGATGTCACAGAAAATCAGGGTGGATAAAAATCAATTTTTTTAAAAAAATTAAAAAAAAATCAGATTTTTTTGATTTAAATCGGATTTTTTTGATTTAAATCGGATTTTTTTCAATAAACTGCTTTTTGAGGAAAATATTTTACCATCCAAAGGTTCTTCCATCATGAGATAAAGCTGAGTTGTTTAACTCAGTAGAATAAAGGCTGTATATGTGTAACATTCACAATGCCATGCTCTTCCAGAGGTTTCTGTAGGATTAGTGGGCAGTTTCTCTCCTATATTATCACAGACGCTCACTTTACTTACGCAGTTCTCAAAACTGAATTTGACTCCGCAGAGGTCCCAGCCTCTTCTTCACGGCAAAAATGTTACAACATGAACAGAGTTGAGAAAAAGACCTTAATCCTATTGTTCTACAAACCTATATGAATACAGAATCAACCCCTTCAGTGCCAAGTCCAAGAAGTTAGACAATATGTTTCAGATTGTTTGGAGTGGAATAGATCTGCACAACACAAGAAGAATGTGAATCTAAGTGTGAGGAGGAGGAAGGGCAAGCAGACAAGAAAATGAAAGTGAAACTTTGAGCACAATACTGCAGCATAGCCACAGACAGACAGGTCTGGATCTGTTTGTGTGTACCATCTGAGGTTTATTACATTCTTTCCTTATAATGGCAGCAGGCCGTAAAGGTAGAAACTTTGATTTAAATCACTGATTTAAATCAAGCCTTACTGACTAGTGATTTAAATCGTGATTTAAATCAGTTTGATTTAAATCAAATCCACCTTGCAGAAAATAAATCTATATAAAGACCAATATTAGCGCAATACGTGTCTCTCAAGTCCCCCCCATGTACAGTAATGTCCCCCATGTACAGGAATAATGTCCTCCAAGTGCCCCATGTATAGCAACAATGTCCCCCATGTACAGTAATAATATCCCTCAACTACCCCATGTACAGTAATAATGTCCCCCGAGTACCATCATGTACAGCAATAATGTCCCCATGTACAGTAATAATGTCCCCCGAGTACCCCCATCTACAGCATTAATGTACCCCATGTACAGTAATAATGTCCTCCATGTACAGTAGTAATGTCCCCTAAGTGCCCTATACACAATATGAAATCCCCACAGCTCCCCTATATGCAGTACAGAACAGATGTTATACACAGGCCCGTTAGCCAAATCTGACCCACAGTGTAATTATCAAATGCCTACTAGAGTTGTCCCGGCATTACACAGAGCATGCACCACTAATGGTACGAGTCCCACGTTTTTACAACATGCCCTATAGTACCGCGCACCCCAGCCATGACATTTCCTGACCGGCATTTACCTGACCCTGAACGTCTCTCCTCTTCTCCCTCATCCGGGCGCACTCCCCTTGTGCTCTCCCATACATCTCATCCTGCATAGCGCCGACTACCCAGGCCAGGCACAGAAATGCTACTGAGCCACTGCGCTCATGCCATGACTTATTGCATTGCTCAGTTTGGTTACGTATTCTCCTTTTTGTTTTTTTTATTTTTATCAATTCCCTATGTATACGTACCATACCCTTTTAGTTCAGTCCCTATCATCTTGACTCTGAGAATATTATTGTTTCATTGCTGTTTATGTGCGTCTGATGTTCTTTACTTCCCTATATTTCTTTCGATTTGACAGTCATTCATCACACCCTTTGCATTCCCCTGTATACTGCTCTCTACCATCCCCACAACCCTAACTTATCCTGCATTATTTGGGTTCTCCCTACCAGAGGCAGATTCCTCCAAACCATTTTTTCCTCCACCATCCCCGCTTTTTTTCCTTTCACGATTAATGATCTAAAGGCCAAGGTGACGTTTTATCAAGCTGTCCAAAAATTATCCATTTTTCCCGCAGACACAATAGGTCAACTGTTTTCCATGTTGTGGCCTGCACAGCTACATGTCTCGATTTACTGTAATATCTTATTTGCAAATTTTTAGATTTTTCAAGAGTTCCCCCTGGCCAAAAAGGACTATGCAAAAACAAATAACAGGAGGTAGGAACACTGCCTAAAAATGCTGATGTAGCCCACAATATGGTAATTTGTTGTACTGCTGCCAAAATGAAATATTAAAATAGGTGGACAAAAAATGAAATGTGTAAAATTTTTTTGTTTTCAAATTTTTTTACGAGTGAGATATTTTTTATTTAAAATTCAGCCACTCTTAAAAAAAAAAAGCTTAAACCTGAAAAGTAGTTGCTACATAGGTTCACGCACAGAAAGTAATTTGCAGCAGTATTGCCGTGGTGCCTACGACAAACAAACAATTGCCAAACCTTAATCTTCTAATGTTTATTTTTTAAAATTTTTTATAACTTTATTTTCAATTTTTTTTGTTTTTAATAATTGATGATCCTCTTTTACTCACACTGAACTTTAATTTACCGAAACCAATAATTCTAAGAGGCTGCAAAGTTTCAACACGAAGGTTCACAACCTGAAATGAACATGCAGCAGAGCCGCGCAGTGGGGTTATGGGGTGTATGGTATCTAGAGTAAATAATTAAAAAATCAATTCCCAGTCACACAGTGATAAAACAGCTGCAGCACCTCCCTATATATCACA
>VIAB01006614.1:35165-62292 GCA_009801035.1 Oophaga pumilio | reverse complement strand
GCACACTCTGGGTCTGGCCTGCACATTGCTCATCATGGTGCACAGTCTGGGTCTGGCCTTGCACATTGCTCATCATGGTGCACAGTCTGGGTCTGGCCCTGCACGTTGCTCATCATGGCGCACACTCTGGGTCTGGAGCTGCACATTGCTCATCCTGGTGCACATTCTGGGTCTGGCTCTGCAAGTTGCTCATCATGGCGCACACTCTGGGTCTGGAGCTGCACATTGCTTATCATGGTGCACAGTCTGGGTCTGGCACTGCACGTTGCTTATCATGGTGCACAGTCTGGGTCTGGCCCTGCACGTTGCTTATCATGGTGCACAGTCTGGGTCTGGCGCTGCACATTGCTCATCATGGCGCACACTCTGGGTCTGGCCTGCACATTGCTCATCATGGTGCACACTCTGGGTCGGGCGCTGCAGGCGATCCTTGTGTATACGGTAAAGATGGCAGCGCTGGCACAGACTGGCGCACATGGCATTATTGTTGGTGAGAAGAGTTAAAGTGAGAGAATATTCAGCCGGCGCTAAACAGTCAGGAGAAATTGAACTGTAATTAAATGCTCGCGCCGCTCCCTCCGCTCGGCTCGTTTTAAGATCAAGTGTTTCTTTGTAGCAATTTCCTTTCTTTAATTACAATTTCCTGTCTGCTGTGACATTTACAATGCAATCTGGGGGGACACGTCTGTGATTTATTATCTCTGCTCCTATCAGGATATCACTCAGCAGAAATGAGTTTATAAAATAAGAGCTCAAATTACCCTGACCCCCACGAGCCGCGCCAAAGACTGACGAGCAAACGCGAGGCACGGATCTGCCACACAGACTAATGGAAGAGACCTCCAGTAATTAAAGAGAGGGGTCCGCGCTGCTCAGTGACAGAAGGGCTGTCTAGGACAAGGACAAGAGCCACAGATTCCTGTGTCCCAAGCAGATCGGCTGCAAGATCTCTGCTTGTTGTCCTTGGATGGAAACATTATTCTTTTTAATATCTTAACATCCATTCTGCTCTAATTCTTCTGCAGATAAGAGTTTGCTACATTTTACCAAGAGGAGGAAATTCTCTGCTCTGTCCACTTAATGCTGCATATAGCTCACATACCGTATCACCGCCATATAGTGCCCAAATAATATGCAGTATCCAAAAAAATACCACCACAAGCTGCTCTGTAACACGCTGTGGTTTTAGGGTACCGCTGGCGCTCCTGTCCTCCGGGGTCTCCTCGCACTCAGGGTCCCTGAGCACTTGGCTATATGGCCACCTTCTCAAACCTTTCATGATGGCGCCCACATTTATCAGACCTGTTTGTGTCCCGATTGAGACCATTCATCCACTAAAAGTCACATGAAAATGGCGGTCGCAATGCAGAGAAATTAGAAGAAAATGAGAAAATTGCAAGAAAATTCTACCAACAGCAAAGCTACCAGTGTCATCTACTATGGGGAGCTCTAACCTGCGGGGTATTAACTAGACAGCCAAATTTCTCACCCGATTATAGTCCCACCAGGTGCAGAACCCCCTGGGATCTACAGACACTGCCTCCTGGGATCTACAGACACTGTCCCTTGAGATCTACAGACACTGTCCCTTGGGATCTACAGACAGCGCCCCCCTGGGATCTAAAGACAGTGCCCCCCTAGGTTCTATAGAAAGCGCCTGCCTGGAATCTACAGACAGCGCCCCCCCTGGGATCTATAGGCAGCGCCCCCTAGGTTCTATAGAAAGCACCCGCCTGGGATCTCTAGGCAGCACCTCCTAGTGGCCAGTGCCTGTCCCGCTCCCACTGTCCAGCTGTCTGCGAGCCCCGGTGTGTACATGAAATGATGGGTGACCCCGCTGTGCGTCCGCTGGCGGTGATTTTACGGAGTAATGTTGTTTGGAGACCGCCGTCCACGGTAAATCACATTACAGGCAATATGTTTTCTTAGTGTAGCTGTGGAATTTATTTCCCAAATGTTTTATTTGTGGCTGAAATATGGATCTGACTGGGATCCAATAAGGAGACAGCTGTATGCAGCGGCGGCGGCCCATCCCCACGCTTATTTCCCTCCGTCTTCGTTTCCAGCAGAGAACACTGAATCCTTTCAGCCTTTTGTTACAGAGAATTATTCGCTCATATTTCTTGAGAAAACAAAAAATGAAGGAGAATTATAGTGCAGATTATGTCAGTGGCTGAGGGCCCCGGAGTGGCTGGACGGGGCCACAATGCAGCCAAGATGAACGGTTATCGAACGCTCGATACTAAGGTGTACAGTATGTGAAGAAATACGCATCACTGCGCAGACTGCGGTCAGAGATGTAAACCAGAGTGTTTTTGCCTCCAGAACACTAAGTGCTGAGAGGGTTAATAGAAACCTATATTCTTGGCTGGTTTTAGTGGACCTTCATAGAGTGGGTGGCGGAGGTCCACGTATCTCCACATGCAGAGTCCTGACAGGACCTGTGTGAGGTCAGTGTCATGTGACCATCACATGGGTGGTAAATACCTGGCCATGAGTCAGTGTGGTTGTGTATTGGGAGAGCAGGAACTCCCACGTGGCTCCAGGAGGAGCTGAGGACTGTTGTGAACATTTTGGAGACGACTTCGGAGCCAAAGCTCCCTCTGGTGGTTGCTGAGGGTATTGAACCTATCTTGAATACCAAGAGTCCTACACCCGCAGATAACGAGTGGGTGTCAGGTGGTACTGACTGGCCTGATATAAGTGAGCTGATCTCCCATGATCCTCGCCGGTGATCAATTGTGCTTCCTGGTTTAGTTTGGAATTCAGCTTGCTTTCCTGCTATCTCCTGCTTGAGTTCAGATAAGTCTCTTTCAGTTTTTTTTTACTGTGGTTTGAATTCCTTACTTTTTGCTGCATTGCTTTTTGTCTTCAGCCGGGTCCCCTATGGGGGGCTTTGGTTGGTCTCCGTTCGTTTTTGTATTTGTTATTTGCTCAGTTCTTGTGATATTTTTCTGCTGGGTAGCTACGTGTCCACACCAGAGATCTAATATAGGTGGTCGAGACCTTGTGGTCTGTGTTTTTGGATTCAGAAGTGTTGAAGTTTTTCCTAGGGTTTTTCTGGGTTGCAGACAGTATTCTCTCCTGTGCTGTCCTATCTAGACAGATTGGGCCCCAGCGTTTGCTCAATCTATTTTCTGTCTGTGTTCGTATTTTCATCTTGTCTAACCGCCATTATATGTTTGGGGGCTTCCTACTCTTTTGGGGTCTACTCCGGGGCAGTTAGCTTTCCTCTTTCCATCTTCAGGGATAGCTATCTCTCCGGCTGTGCCGAGGCGTCTAGGACCACCGTAGGTACGCTCCACGGCTGCTTCTAGTTGTGCGGTTAGTTTAGGGGTCTGCAACCTATTAGTTTCCAACCTCTCTGGTGTTTGGCTGCCTATGCGGTTTTTTGCTCCTGCCTCCTCAGCTACCATAACATAACAGAGGACTGTGCGGGATAACGGCAGGTGAACCTGCAGAGAAGGGACTCTGTTATACCGGATTTGTTTTCCATTAAGCCAGGAAGGCTCTGCTTTTGTTTTTCTGAACCCTGCCTTGGTCTATGCTGACTTTAATAAACCAACAGGTGTTTGACTGTCAAAGTGTTCCTGTGTCTACCTGGAGAAGCAGCTAAGCTGTCCACCTCTTACAGGTGATACAAGGTGTCATTTCCTTCCAGGATCGCATCTTAAAGGGGCTGTCCACTACTGTTTGAGCACTGTGACTCCCAACAGTCACTTCACATCATGTTATGTGACTGCAGCAGCCTTCACTACTCCATCAGATTGGTGATGGCGTGGAGATTGAGGGACCCTAGGGCCAGTATTCAGGGACCATCCAGTAGTAAACAACACCAAGCACATACACATTAGCTGTCAGCTGCATGTGTAAGCCGTGGACCGGGGTTGGCTCCCACGATACAGCGAAGCCGTGGACAAGGAAAGCAGAAAACACTAAACTTGTCAAATGAACTTTTACTGTTAAAGGGAATTTGTCCCCATATGTGAGTTTTTGTTTAGATGTGAACAGACCTCATCCTCATTGTTAGTTGCTAGAAATCAAAGAGAAGCGATCATAATGGCAGCGGCATCTGGGGTTGGTGCAGGACAGTAGTTAAAGGGATTCTGTCACCCCATTTTTCGACCATCAGCTGCAGCCACCGCCATCAGGGGCTTATCTTACATTCTGTAATGCTGTAGATAAGCCCCCGATGTCACCTGAAAGAGAAGAAAAACGAGTTATATTATACTCACCCAGGGGCGGTCCGGCATCCGATTCGGTCCGGAAGGAGTCGCGGTCCGGCGCCTCCCATCTTCATGCAAAGACGTCCTCTTCTTTGCTTCTGTCGCAGCTCCGGTGCAGGCGCACTGATCTGCCCTGGTGAGGGCAGAGCAGAGTACTGCAGTTCGCAGGCGCCGGGAAAGGTCAGAGAGGTCCGACGCCTGCGCACTGCAGTACTCTGCTCTGCCCTCACCAGGGCAGATCAGTGCGCTTGCACCGGAGCTGCGACAGAAGCAAAGAAGAGGACGTCATCGCTAGAAGATGGGAGGCGCCGGACCGGACCGCGACTCCCTCCGGACTGAATCGGATGCCGTACCGCCCCTGGGTGAGTATAATATAACTCATTTTTCTTCTCTTTCAGGTGACATCAGAATGCTGTAGATAAGCCCCTGATGGCGGTGGCCTTATCTCATAGTCGAAAAATGGGGTGACAGATTCCCTTTAAAGTGGTTCAAAGTTTACAACTTTTGCTTTTATTTTATTCTCCCTGACTCCTGAGTATTTTGTTTTTTTTCCCAAAATATGGGCCTTTTTATTCAATGCAACTTTATATAATCTTTATAACACCCTATGATGAAGCAAGGTGCAAAAAGCACATCAGGTGCACTTTCTTATACTGGTGAGGTCTCATTTATGCCACTGTGCATCTTCATTTATGCTTACTGTCACAATTACGCCTATCAATGTGTTTGCACGCAGTGAATGACTGTTCTGCAGTCCAATCTAGGGCAGGTGGTGTGCTGAGCTGTCAGTATGGTGACTGACAGCCATCCAATCGGATGCTGGGGCATGCTGAACTGTCACTGTTTTGAGTGACAGTTTAGCTGTCCAATCAGCACAAGAGTGTGTCGGGGTTTCATCCATGTCTCTCTTATCCAGAGTCATTACCTGGCTATGTAACCAGCTCTTTGCCTTAGATTTCTGACAATTGTAGATTTGCTCATTAGCTGTGTGCTCGTTCTGTGCTCCTGGTTTTGTATCCTGATCTTTACTGCTCGACCTTGGATTTACCTTGACCATCAGTTTGCCTAGCCCTTTTATCATGACATGCTATTTTCTTGGAATTCTGACTTCGGACTGTGACCTGACGCCTTCGTCCCACCCCTCTGTCTATAGCGTACCCGCCTGGCTTTTTTCTTCAGACCTCTTGACTACCGAGGTTCCAGGCTTGCCCATGAATAGTGACTAGTCTCACCGTTCCTTTTACTTTGATGTATTTTTGGTCATATTTGACATGGTTTCCCTCTTTTTACCTGTGGTCGGTTCACACTGTATATTCTATTACTTACTACTCTTACATCCAGTTTTCATTGCAGTACCCGTTCTCAGTATTGCTGACTGTTTCTACATTTTGTATGCGTTTGTACCTATGCCTCAGTTGATGTCAATACTTACTGATTCGTAGTTCTATTTATGTCGATACATTGTATGTATTATTTTAACTTCTCAATATCAAATTAAAATTAATAAACACATTTTGTAAAGATATTTTCCCTTGCAACGCACTTATGTAGGTTTTTGCAGCAATACTGTGTTCAGTGACATCTTAGGTATTGCCCCTCATACAATTATATAGTAGGTTTTTTTTAGTCTTTTTTCCCAAGGGGGTGTGACTCATAGGGTAATTATGCAAAGCAGCATAAATACACGCCAATGAGAGGTCCTCATTATGTATAAAGAGACAGCACAGTGGAGGTGGAGATAAGCAGACGCTCTTCCCCAACACATCGGACAATATCAGCAAATGCTCTGACAATCACAAAAATATTCATATGTCAGATCAGAGAAAAACAAAATCAGATACAGCAAACACCGGACCACATAACCCCGGAACCCTGAGGGCACGGATTAGGACATTGTATCACTGGTGGAGATGCTGGCTGGACCTGAGGGTCTTATGTTCTATATATTGTAAGAAGAGCATGGAGCAGAGTCTACAGGTCAATCCTAGAATGTTTCCTTCCATGTCACCAGGAAGCTCTGGAATATTACAGTCCCTCCAGATCTTTAGAAGGCAAACTAGTGTCAAAATGTCCAGATGTAGTTAAACTTCTGGTGTTGGGTGCATGCACTGGGAGGGGGCGTGGCTTGGCCCGTTGTAGCTCCACCCCTTGCATTTATGCTTGGTATCACTATGTCTGCTTCCATCATTGCCTCCTACTCTCTCGTTCTCATACAGACAAGACTCAGGGCCTCGTTGGGTTCAGGTTTTCTTCTTTCTGGCCCAGCGCTGTCCAACCTTCTAATATGGATGTAATGATGAGATCTGCCCCCGTGTCTCCTCCTCGGCTAATTTACCAATGTCATCGATCGCTGAATGACATGTTCGGAAATGACAATGAATAGTGAGGAGCATTTGTCGCTGTTATCATCCGTCCTGCACAGAAAAGCCTGTCGATTGTAATAGATTTAGGGGCAAAGGTAATGTATAGATGGTGGAGGATGCGGGCAGACGTTAGACAGGAGCAGGTCGGTGACTGCTCTGTCCATTAAGTCCATTAAAGCTGACACTGAAATCAATGAGAAAACCACATGAAGTAATTAGTGCAAAACGCAGAAGGTTTCAGGATTGTGCTCCTTAACCCGGATCCATTAGAAGGGAAGAGAGGAATTCTGGGACAGCAATGGGAACGTGTCTGGTGCAAGCTGGAAGTGTAGTATGGGATGTAAGAAGCGCAATGTCTGCACCCACAGACTCCACTGGAGAGTTGTTGGTGGCAGTTTTCTTGCTCATCACCTCTCCCAGAGCCTAGACAAGATTCTCCCCAGCTCCCTGCTACCCATAATCAACACTACAGTCTCACAATTGTGGTTCTGCTGCGTTCTCATTGACGTGTCCCTACTGGACACATTGTGACAAGCCCCTGATCTGTGTGAGCAGGACTAGGTACGTCCGGGCTTCACGCTTCTGAGTGTAAACCATGAATGTGTCACTTCACTGACAGCAGAGGAATAGCTCGGGGTTCAGCTCAGGAGGGGGCAGGCAAAATATCCTAGTGGCCCCTAACTGGCAACCCTGATTACAGCTATTGTGGCGCAGTAAGATTCGGCCAGGGGTGTAGTCATGGCCGAGCCCTCCGTTACATCGGGGCCCTGGCCTCCTCTTACATGAAAACAGTGTCTCCTCAGTAGCGTACCGGTGTCTGCTCTTACTGCACCATCAGGGATTCCTCTGTGGCGCTGGGGACCTTCTGTAGCCGGTTCCGGAATAAATGAGACAGTCAGGTTCCAATGCAAAACGAAGAACATTACTAGGCACACTGCAGCACATGCTTGTCATATAGAGAGACAGCATCGGATACCACACAGTTCAACTCCTGCTCTTTCCCTGAGCTTCCTTCTACGTCCTCCAGTATATTACGGTGTAATAGCGCCTTAGGCGGTAACGCAGCGTTATCCTTGTCCAGACTCACTACTTCTGGGGACTCCCTCATTCGTTTTGCCCCGGATCTGAGCGAGTCTGCCCATGCAATGATCTGCCACATCTCAAACAATCTGCGCAATGTACTTTCTGGACCGTTTCCTTGTTCCTACTCCAAGCTGCTAACACTCCGGTCCTGCACACTGTCCTTAAGGGACTCTGAATCGCTGTAAGAACGTTACGAGGCTGCTGCGGTGTCCAGTGCCTATGGCCCATCTGGACGACTAGGGCACTATGCCCTAACTGACTACTCTACGAGAACGTTCCTGACTTACCATACAGCAGCCCCTCCTATGTTTAACCATTCCTTATCCTAAGCGCAAATTACCACATTCTATAATGCCCCCATCTAGTGGCCATACCTAACCACTACGCTTACCCTAAGTCTATACATAGATATACTTTACAGTGAAAGAGAACATGTTATAATACACATATCTACACGAATAGAAATATACAGTTTACAGACATGGTAATACACATTCAACTGTAGCAATACCAGTGCAGAACAATAGTAATACATATTTAAGTGTAGCAGTACTATTCTATCATAATAGACATTAATCAACCCCCTTACAACGCACCCTAACTGTGGGTGTAAGGGAACCTCAGCAGATGACCGCGCTGCTACTGAAAATTATATCTACCACTGTGCCTCCACATAATATCACCACTGAGCCCCTACATAATAATGCCACCACTGTGCCTCCACATAATAATGTCACCACTGAGCCCCTACATAATAATACCATCACTGTGCCTCCACATAATAATGTCACCCCTGAGCCCCCATATAATGCCACCACTGTGCCTCCACATAATGATGTCACCACTGAGCCCCCATATAATAATGCCACCACTGAGCCCCTCCATTATAATGCCACCACTGTGCCTCCACATAATGCAACCACTGAGCCCCCACATAATAATGAGATCACTGTGCCTCAACATAATGCAACCACTGAGCCCCCACATAATAATGCCACCATTGTGCCCTCACATTATGCCACCACTGAGCCACAAAATAATAATCTCACCACAGAACCCACACATAATAATGCCACCACTCTGCTCCCAAGTAATGTCACCATTGTGCTCCCACATAATGATGCCACCACTGAGCCCCTACATAATAATGCCACAACAGAACCCCCACATAATGCCACCATTGTGCCCTCACACAATGCCACCACTGAGCCCCACATAATAATGCCACCATTGTGCTCTCACATAATGCCATCACTGTGCCTCCACATAATGCCACCATTGTGCCCTCACATAATAATGAGATCACTGTGCCTCCACATAATAATGCCACCATTGAGCCCCCACATAATTATGCCACCACTGTGCCCCTTACATAGTAATAATGCCTCCTTTATACGCCCTCTAGATGGTAAATGGCCCCATAGAAAATATTAATGCCCTGAGCAAATGCCTTAGAATACAATGCTAACATTTTTGCCCCTTTGATGGTCACAATACTCTAAGTGCCCCAAAAATGCTTCTTAAGTGTCCACTTAGCATTTAATAATGCCCACTAAGTCCCCTAAAATACAGCTTCTCTATACACAGTATAGTGGGCACACAGTTCCTTTATACAGAGTATGATGTCCTCACAGCTCCCATATACCTCTATATACAGTATGGTGGCCCACAGGTCTCCTATACACAATATAATGCCCCACAGCTCTCATATACAGAATAAAATGCCCCACAGCTTTTCTAGGCACAGTGTGGTGGGATCACAGTTCAGCTATATATATTATGATACCCCCACAACTCCCCTATACATAGTATGTTGTCCCACTGCTCCCTAAAACAGTATAATGACCCTGTGACGGGTTTACTGTGACAGAGAGGCGTCAGAAGACCGCAGCATCTGATTTCTCCTACTCCTGCACTGAATAAAAGCACTTCACCTTTATATTAAAAGGTGCAGGTTTCTTTTAGCAGTGCAGGGGTTAATCTGCTCAGTTGAGAGCACCTTGAAGCTTTCCTGCATTAATACTCAGCTGTTCACTGTTAGCCACTCACCTCTCCTATATAATCTGGGCCCTGGCTAGCATTCATTGTCAGCGCTAGCTTATGCTGCATGGCTGGAGATTGTTGGTGGTTATTGGAGAAGGTGTTTGATGGATTTATCTGTGACTGTTGCTGGGTTTTGAGCATGTGATAATTCCCTTTCTTCTACTTTGGTTTTACCCCATACTGCACTCCCCGGTGCATTCCTCTGTTATATGTATGAGTATATTTGTATGTTTGCTATTTTCCTTTATCCCTGCTCGTATTACCTTGTTAGTCTGGTTGGTGTATTAAGTTACATTGCTACTCCCCTCTTCCCTGGGTGGGGAAGGGTACAGACTGAGGGAGGATTTAGGAGCTAAGGCAAGGTACGTGGCCCCGGCGTCTTCACCATCTGGAGTAATTGGGGGAACAGAGTTAGCTAGAGTGCTCTTAGCATTAGGGACAGGGAAGGAGCCCCTGATCCTGGGACACCCAACAACAGAGTTATGACAGACCCCAACAGTAGCACCCAAACCATATAATGGCCTCCACATTAGCCCCCAAACTGTATAATGGCCCCGCATTAGCCTTTGAACTGTATAATGGTCATCACAGTAATCTCTACAATGTATGAGGGCCCCCACACTGTTTCAGGATCACCCAAAGTACCCCCACACTGTATGATGCCCCCACAGTCACACCACAAGTTTTAATTAAAATAAAAAACATCATATACTTACCTAATTTAGGATACTGACAGATCCACAGGGCAGACTAACACGCTGTCAATGTCACAGCACCGGGACTCTGACATCCTGCGCGTACACCAGCGCCTCGGCCAGTGCATCAGTTCTATAGACTGCAGACGTAAAGTGACCTGTGGTCTACAGAACAGACAGCGGTAGTGCAAGCCTGTTTTACCACACAGCTTAATTTGGGTGCACGACATTTATTGGTTCGAGGGTTACATTTCCATATTGAACCAATCCCAAGAGCAGTAGAAAAAAAGAGGGGTACTTACATGAATGCATCACCAGAATCACCGTCAGACAGTACATTAATACATCACTAGAACCAAATGTTGAGTATTTGAGGTGTTTGAAGATCAGTTTCTGCTAAAAAAAAAAAAAGATCAGTGTGAACACACACTAACTTAAAATGAGTTTTGAAACAGAAACTCACCAAATCTTTCTCATAATTTCAAATCTCTACATTTTGAGGATTTTTAAGTCTTAATATAGCAATGAAGCACATTATGGATTGCGCAATGTGTATAACTCAAAAGCACCATAAGCACGAGTGCAGCGTCGTATTCACCATCAGTACATGAATGTAGCATTAGACCACTGTCAGTTCATGAATACCTCACCAGAACCACTGTCAGTACATGCATATCAGAATCACTGTAAGTACATGAATGCAGAACAAGAACCACCATCAGTACATGAATACAGCACTAGAACCACACTTTCCCTCCTCTGCATACTGCTCACACGATACTGTGCCTTCTCATTAACATTGCTCATTTACAATAAAAGTCCCTATATCTTCGGCTCTATAAGGTGCTTATCTTTCCCATTTTGGCCACAGAGTGATGGTGGCAACAGAGTGATTGACTCAGCAGGGTGAGAGTCTTGGCAAGGTGACGGCACCAGTAAGGTGACAGTGGCAGAAAGTTGACCGCCTCAGCCAGGTGATCACTTTTGACCAGTTATGGATTGCTGCATTTGTACAAGATCAGAATCACTGTCAGTACATGAACCCAACTTCTACAGTCATGGCCAAAAGTTTTGAGAATGACACAAATATTATATTTTCACATGATCTGCTGCCCTCTGGTTTTTATGTGTGTGTTTGACAGATGTTTTTATCACAGACAGAAATATAATAATTGTAAACATATGAGTAACAAAAGCTTATATTGACAGTTAGAATGAGTTAATGCAGCAAGTCAATATTTGCAGTGTTGACCCTTCTTCTTCAGGACCTCTGCAGTTCTCCCTGGCATGCTCTCAATCAACTTCTGGACCAAATCCTGACTGATAGCAGTCCATTCTTGCACAATCAATGCTTTCATTTTGTCAGAATTTTTAGGTTTTTGTTTGTCCACCTATCTCTTGATGATTGACCACAAGTTCTCAATGGGATTAAGATCTGGGGAGTTTCCAGGCCATGGACCCAAAATCTCTATGTTTTGTTCCCTGAGCCATTTATGTATCACCTTTGCTTTATGGCAAGGTGCTCCATCATGCTGGAAAAGGCATTGTTGATCGCCAAACTGCTCTTGGAGGGTTGGGAGAAGTTGCTCTTGGAGGACATTCTGGTACCATTCTTTATTCATGGCTGTGTTTTTAGGCAAGACTGTGAGAGAGCCGATTCCCTTGGCTGAGAAGCAACCCCACACATGAATGGTTTCAGGATGCTTAACAGTTGGCATGAGACAAGACTGGTGGTAGCGCTCACCTTGTCTTCTCCGAATGAGGCGTTTTCCTGATGTCCCAAACAATCGAAAAGGGGATTCATCAGAGAAAATAACTTTACCCCAGTCCTCAGCAGTCCACTGCCTGTACCTTTTGCAGAATATCAGTCTGCCCATGATGTTTTTTCTGGAGAGAAGTGGCTTCTTTGCTGCCCTCCTTGAGACCAGGCCTTGCTCCAAGAGTCTCCGCCTCACAGTGCGTGCAGATGCACTCACACCTACCTGCTGCCATTCCTGAGCAAGCTCTGCACTGCTGGTAGCCCAATCCCGCAGCTGAAACACTTTTAAGAGACGGTCCTGGCGCTTGCTGGTCTTTCTTGGGCGCCCTGGAGCCTTTTTGGCAACAATGGAACCTCTCTCCTTGAAGTTCTTGATGATGCGATAGATTGTTGACTGAGGTGCAATCTTTCTAGCTGCGATACTCTTCCCTGTTAGGCCATTTTTGTGCATTGCAATGATGACTGCACGTGTTTCTTTAGAGATAACCATGGTTAACAGAAGAGAAACAATGATGCCAAGCACCAGCCTCCTTTTAAAGTGTCCAGTGGTGTCATTCTTACTTAATCATGACAGATTGATCTCCAGCCATGTCCTCATCAACACCCGCACCTGTGTTAATGGAGCAATCACTGAAAAGAGGTTAGCTGGTCCTTTTAAGGCAGGGCTGCAATGATGTTGAAATGTGTTTTGGGGGATAAAGTTCATTTTCTAGCCAAATATTGACTTTGCAAGTAATTGCTGTTAAGCTGATCACTCTTTATAACATTCTGGAGTATATGCAAATTGCCATTAGAAAAAGTGAAGCAGTAGACTTTGTAAAAATTAATATTTGTGTCATTCTCAAAACTTTTGGCCATGACTGTACATACTGTGCCACCACTTCTCCATATTGTCTCCCACGCTCTCACCTCCTCTCCTCCATACTGTCTCTCTGACTTTTCCCCCACTATCCCATACTGTCCCCCATGCTACATTCTCCATCCTGTTCCCCCACTTCTCTATATGGTCCCTACACCCTCCCAATTCTCCCTATTGTCCCCTACATTCCCACCACTACACCCTGTTCCCCCACTTCTCCATATTGTACCCTACATTCTCAGCTCTTCATACTGTCTCCCCACTTCTTCATATTGGAAATCTGCTTCTCCATATGGTCCCCCCAAGCTCCAATTTCTCCATATGGTGCCCCCAATCCCACCTCTCCATAATATTCCTTTCTCCATATGGTCCCCCCCACTCCTCCATATTGTCTCCCATGCTCCCTCTTCTCCACTGTCCCCCACTTCTCCACCCATCCAAACGCTGCTCCTCTGACATTTTTCCCCACTGCCCCATAATATGTACTCTCTTCCCCGATGCGTCATTGCTACCTATGTGGTGCAGTGATCATAGTAGCAGAGTGATGAGATCAACAAAGTGAAGTGTTACAAAGATGTGTGAAGAGAAACTATCGAAAGGGTGGAGAGGGTCTGAACGTGCTAATTGATCAGGTATTTTGTAATTACCGGTAAGTGCCCTTGTGATCAGCTGTTCAGTGATCCAGTGCTCAGGTGTTCAGTGATCCGGTGTTTAGTAATTAAGTGTGCCTGAGGCTGTAATCAGCTATTCAGTGGTCAAGTGCTCATTGATCAGGTTTTCAGTGATGGAGTGATCAGGTGTTCAGTGATCCAGTGCTCATTGATCAGTTGTTGAGTGATCCAATGATCAGGTGTTCAGTGATAAAGGGCTAATTGATCAGGTGTTCAGTGACACAGAGCTCATTGATCAGGTGTTCAGTGATCCAGTGCTCATTGATCAGGTGTTCAGTGATGAAGTGATCAGGTGTTCAGTGATCCAGTGCTCATTGATCAGTTGTTGAGTGATCCAATGATCAGGTGTTCAGTGATAAAGGGCTAATTGATCAGGTGTTCAGTGACACAGGGCTCATTGATCAGGTGTTCAGTGATAGAGTAATCAGGTGTACAGTGATCCACTGACCAGTGATCAGGTGTTCAGTTATCCAGTGCTCATTAATCAGTTGTTCACTGATATAGTAATCTGGTGTTCAACGATTCAGTGCTCATTCATCATGCGTTTAGTAATTAAGTGTCCCTGTGATCAGCTATTCAATGATCCAGTGCTCCATGATCAGCTATTCAGTGCTTACTGATCAGTGATCCAGTGCTCAGTGATCCAGTTAGCAGTAATTAGGTGTTCAGTGATCCAGTGCTCAGATGTACAGTGCTTAGTGATCAGGTGTTCAGTGATCCAGTTCTCAGTGATCAGTAATCAGATGTTCAGTTATCCAGTGCTCACTGATCAGATGTTCAGTTATCCAGTGCTCACTGATCAGATGTTCAGTGTACAGTTTCAGGTGTTTAGTGATCCAGTGCTCAGTGAGCAAGTGTTCTGTGATCCAGTGCTCAGTGAGCAGGTGTTCAGTGATCCAATGCTAAGTGATCCAGTGCTCACTGATTAATTGCAAAGACATTAGCTACTTGGTATACAATTAGACACAGTAATTAGATTCTCACTAATCATGTGCTCACTGATTAGGTGTAAATGGAAAAAGTGGGACCCACGGTGTAAACCACAAGACACAGGACCCCATTGAGAAAAATTGGTTAAGGAGTACGTCGTCCAGTCTGTCAATAAATCTTATGCTAGTCAATAAATCAATCTACTTCGTTAAACTCATTTCTCCTTTTAGTCAATGAAAGGCTCTACTGTCTCTATGGTGGGAGGTTGTTACAATGTATCAGTGTAGACAATCCACTGTGGACACAAAACAATGTAAACTCTCCTGCCCTGCACTCCGGACAGCTTCTACCTGCGCTGATACATTGTAACGAGCCGTCCAGTATCTAGTCTTTGGCCATGTTGAGTTTTCAGCTTTTGAAAGTAAATGATAAATGTCTCCAATCACTGACAGCAATCGCAGACCTTGATATTGATACAGAATCGATAGTCAATTACTTGAAAGTTCTAGAAGCTTTTATTACACAATGATTATATTACATAAGACGTGATTGATGCCAAATTGCCAAATATTATGGATTATTGAATGATCATGGCAAAAAGTGGAAAAATGGTAATCCAGAATCTGCCGCTGTCACTGTCTCCTGGTTCAGGATTATCAGATGCCGGATTAGAGGTGTTTCCATGTATGTTGTGACCTCACATTTCACTCCGTTTCTTGGAGGATTTTCCTAATTAACAGTCTTCCGGCTAATTAACCCTCGCTGTACATAACATTAAGCATCAGCTTTATTTGCGCTACACATATAGCGGCAGAGAGGAAATTCTGGAATATCACAACCTTTCATAGTACGGAGTGATATGCAATCACACGTGATTGCAGGGAGCTGTTGGTGGTGGTCCGCAGAAAGCCCCCGAAAGTGCTCCGTCTATTGTACAGTGAGCTTTCCATGGCCGGCGAGGGGCGTTAGTCGCCACGCTCTTGTTTTGCAGGAAATTGCTTTCATGCCATCTATAGGATAAGTCTCATTAACTTCTCATTTAGCCGCTTTGGCCCCTTTTTTTCACATTGTTGATCTGGGGCCGGGGGAGGGGCGGCAGTGGCGAAATCCGAAAATCATCATAATAAAATGCTCTTCACACTTCCAAGTTTTAATTGATGTTTACATCGCACTAACTCATTGCAGGTCGCTCACCAGCAGCGCATTTCAATTAACGGCGCAGCAAAGCCTTAAGGAGCGGGAATGTAATAAATACAAGGTAACGCGGCGCCTTCTGAGATTGCTTATTAACTCCCTCCGAGCCAGGGGTGGGGGGCGAAACACAACCAGGCCTACTTGACGGACCCTCCAGCAGCAAAGTAATTAAATTGTGCAAAACCAGAGAAACAAGGTTGCGCTATATTGTGCTACACGTTATGTTTTCAATTTGTGGTGCTGCTGCTCTACCGGCACTTTTTTTTTTTTTATAGGATTTTACTTTTGGATATTATGGCGTCGCTCGGTGATCTGCAGAATTACCCCCAGTGACAGCAGCCGCCAATTTTGGACCATTCTTTAAATAAAAAGATGAGAATTTTGTGCTTGACTGAATATTGAGAGATGAGGCAACAGTGAGTAATCAGCGAGTCCCAGAGGAAAGCTGGAAATAGGGCTGATCGCAAAACCTTGAAATCTTAGCCGTCTGCAGACTGTTAAGGTTTTAACATTTTATGAGATTCATTATAGTCAGGACTTAATACAAGTGTCTGCTGATTACAGACCTTCCATTAAAAGTCCTCGGAGCGGCTGCGGCGGCAATGGGATTGAAATCTCCATTCACCTCAGTCAATTCTCCTGTAACACAATTTCATTATATCAGGCAGGGGAGAAATGGGCCGCTAGGAAGCCGAACAGCTGGCGTATAAATTATAAAGTCTCCTCTTGTAGCGAGTGGACACCTTCCCCCGGACCCCACGACTAGGGCGCGTGGACCTTTGTATGGAAATCGCTGCTTGTCTCGGGTAAACTGTGGGTTTTTGTAGATCTGTAGGAGAGGCAGATAACATATTAACATGGCGCCTGTGAACTGTATCCAATCAGTTCCTTTCCACTGGCGTGTGTATGAAACAATTAAAATCAGATTTATATGGCGCTGTCATAATTTATTCTGTCATTAATATAATCAACAAACAAGTGTCGATGAGCGGCGCCGGGTGATGTGTTTATTCTCAGAGATTCTCGCCTTTCGGATTATTTTTGAAAGCATTTAAAGTCGGTTAATGAAGTGGCAGGTGGTGGGATATTAGTGATTGCTGTCACGTGTGATGTGCGCATCGCAGAGAGGGAGCGAGGAATATGGAGGAGCATGGAGGGAGCGAGGAGCATGGACGGAGCGAGGAACATGTAGGGAGCGAGGAGCATGGAAGGAGGGAGCGAGGAGCATGGATGGAGCGAGGCGCATGGACGGAGGGAGCGAGGAGCATGGATGGAGCGAGGCGCATGGACGGAGCGAGGCGCATGGACGGAGCGAGGCGCATGGAAGGAGGGAGCGACGAGCATGGAAGGAGGGAGCGACGAGCATGGAAGGAGGGAGCGAGGAGCATGGAAGGAGGGAGCGAGGAGCATGGAAGGAGGGAGCGAGGAGCATGGAGGGAGCGAGGAGCATGGAGGGACCATGGAGCACGGAGGGACCATGGAGGAAGCAAGGAATATGGAGGGACCAAGGAGCATGGAATGAGGAATATGGAGGGACAATGGAGCATGGGGGAATTAAGAAATATGGAGGGATCATGGAGGGAGCGAGGAGCATGGAGGGAGCGAGGAGCATGGAGGGAGCGAGGAATATGGAGGAAGCAAGGAATATGGAGGGAGCAAGGAATATGGAGGGACCAAGGAGCATGGAGTGAGGAATATGGAGGGACAATGGAGCATGGGGGGATTAAGAAATATGGAGGGATCATGGAGCATGGAGGGAGCGAGGAATATGGAGGGACCAAACACTAAAGTGGAGAGAGGAATATGGAGGGAGAAATCTGGAGGAACCATCAAAGAATATGGAGGGAACGTGGAGCAAGGAGGGAGCGAGGAATATGGAGGGACCGTGGAGTGAGGAATATGGAGGGAACAAGGAATATGGAGCGAGTGAGGAATATGGAGGGACCATGGAGCATGGGGGAAGCAAGGAATATAAAGGGACCATGGAGCATGGGGAGTGCAAGCAATATGGAGGGATCAAGAGGCATGGAGGGACCATGGAGGGAGCGAGGAATATGTAGGGATCATGGGGGGAGTGAGGAATATGGAGGGACCAAGGAGGGAGTGATTAATATGGAGTGAGTATGGAGGGAGCAAAAAATATGGAAGAACCATGGAGGGAACAAGGAATATGGAGGTACCATGGAGCATGGAGTGAGGAATATGGAGGGACCATGGAGGGAGTAGGAATAAGGAGGGATCAATGAACATGGAGCAAGGAAGGAATACGGAGGTTGCGAGGAATATGTAAGGACCAAAAACTAAAGTGGGAGCGTGGAATATGGAGGGAGAGAGAAATCTAGAGGAACCATCGAAGAATATGAAGGGAACGTGGAGCATGGAGGGAGCGAGGAATATGGAGGAACCAATGAGCATGGAGCAAGGGAGGAATATGGAGGGAGCGAGGACAAAGGTGGGAGCATGGAATATGGAGGAAGCGAGGAATATGGAGAGAACGTGGAGCATGGAGAAAGCGAGGAATATGGAGAGAGCAAGGACTAAACTGGGAACGTGGAATATGCATGGACCATCGAGGAATATAAAGGGACCATAGAGTGTGGAGGTAACAAGGAATGTGGAGGGAATGTGGAGTATGGAGGGGGTGAGGGCTAAAGAGAGGGCATGGAATATGGAGGGATCGAGGAATATGGAGGGATCGAGGAATATGGAGGGAGTATGGAGCCTGGAGTGAGCAAAAGTATGGAAGGAACAAGGAGGGAGAGTGGAATATGGAGGCAGCAAGGAATATAAAGGGAATGTGGAATATGGATAGAGTGTGTTAGGGAAAACTGGCTGGAAGGAATGGTCCCAAGAACCTATTACAGGAACCGTCTGGATCTTTGAAATGCTACTTTGTTAATTTTTTTCAGCCATGATACGAGTTTCAGGTTTTCTTCCCAAGAATTCCTGATGTGACAACCTCCTTATCGCACTACTCTTTCCCATGCTATTTCTTGATGCTTCCGATCTCTTCCATCCTTCATGGTATATAGCTACCATTTCACTTCCTTCTCTTAATTTTTTACCTTTCTGAGTTAACGAGATTCAATTTTCAAACATTTTCTATCACTTTGTCCTTATTGTCTAGAACTGCTTGATGTCTTCTTTATAGATGACCTTCTTTTTCTAGTTTCTTGTAACTAAAGGGTATGCCACACTAAACGGGATCGCAAACGAGATCACTAAAACGTCACTATTTTGCGATCTCGTTAGCGACTTAGCTGTGTGTGGCATGTAGAAACGATGTGGCCCCTGCTGTGATCTCGTTGATCGTTCACTAGAGTTCTGGACCGTTTTTTGATCGTTGGCGTCCCGCTGGTGAGCCTATATCGCTGTGTTTGGCACCTTTTGCGAACGACCTCGTTTGTGACGCATATGGGTTTAGCGTCACGGAATGGATCGCAATATCTATAAGTTCTCTTTTGCGTCACAGAGAGGATCGCAGCAGTTGCAAAGCAGGCTAGCAGGACGCAGAGAGCAGGAGCGATGCTGGAAATTCCTATGAATCAGAAGCGCTCAGTACATGCTAATGACATCCTAACGACCGCCAAAGTCGTTAAAGAGATCGCTGACCGCTGATGAGTCGTTTATGAGATCTCCTGTTTGGCAGCTACTAGCGACCTAAAAGAGATCTCACAAACGATCTCATTAGCTTGCGTCGTTATTGAGATCGCTAACGAGATCACTAAGTGTGGCAGTACCTTAAGACTTCCTATTCTTCATTTGCAAACCTTCCTTGAGTTTTCAAGATAAAAAGAATATCTTTCAAACGCTTCCTGTTCTTTTGGCAGATAACTTGCTTTATCCTTTCGATTTATGCAAACTATTCCAATCTTTCTTTTCTCATCACCAACATCTTTATCTTTTGTTTGGACTTCCTAACACTTCCTTTTCTTAACCTTCTTTTTCATTTTTCCAATTTCTAAAAACGTCACCCCTCTGCTATGTATTATGGTCCTTATCTTTCATCTTTCTTGGAACTTCCTGGATAACTGGTGAATAACTTACCAACATTTTCTGTTCTTTTGGAAGATAACTTCCCTCTTTATCTCCCAATTTACGTAAACTTCACTTATTTTCTCTATATATTCCAGGTTCTTGTCCCTTCTTAGAACTTCCCAACTTTCCTTGTTTCTTCAGACTTCATGAATCTTCCATGTCTTATTTGTGCAGTTTCCTGACCCTTCCAGTTCTTACTTGCTGAAATGTCTTATGCTTCCTCTTCTTTTTCCTCCACATCAGTTATTTCCTGAATCTTCTTGATTGGTTCTTACTCTAATATTTCCATTATTTTTTTCATTTTCTTCGCATTGTGGATTTTTTTTGTTCTTATTTCATGGATCTTGTGACTAGTTATTTCCCTCTCATATCAGAAAGTGGTGCCTGTGGAAGTCAGCTATTTCCCTATCATATCAGATAGTGGTGCCTGTGGAAGTCAGCTATTTCCCTCTCATATCAGAAAGTGGTGCCTGTGGAAGTCAGCTATTTCCCTATCATATCAGACAGTTGTGCCTGTGGAAGTCAGCTATTTCCCTATCATGTATCAGACAGTGGTGCCTGTGGAAGTCAGCCATTTCCTTATCACATCAGACAGTGGTGCATGAGGAAGTCAGCTATTTCCCTATCACATCAGACAGTTGTGCCTGTGGAAGTCAGCTATTTCCCTATCATGTATCAGACAATGGTGCCTGTGGAAGTCAGCTATTTCCTTATCACATCAGACGGTGGTGCATGTTGAAGTCAGCTATTTCCCCATCATAGCGGAGAGTGGTACCTGTGGAAGTCAGCTATTTCTCTATCATAGCAGAGAGTGATGCCTGTGGAAGTCAGCTATTTCCCTATCATGTATCAGAGTGGTGCCTGTAGATGTCAGCTATTTCCCTATCATGTATCAGAGAGAGGTGCCTGTGGAAGTCAGCTATTTCCCTATCACATCAGACAGTGGTGCCTGTGGAATTCAGCTATTTCCCTATCTTAGCAGAGAGAGGTGCCTGTGGAAGTCAGATATTTCACTATCATATCAGAGAGAGGTACCTGTGGAAGTCAGCTATTTCCCTATCATGTATCAGACAGTGGTGCCTGTGGAAGTCAGCTATTTCCCTATCATATATCAGAGAGTGGTGCCTGTGGAAGTCAGCTATTTCCCTATCATATCAGGGAGAGGTGCCTGTTGAAGTCAGCTAATTCCCTATCATATATCAGACAGTGGTGCCTGTTGAAGTCAGCTATTTCCCTATCATGTATCAGACAGTGGTGCCTGTGGAAGTCAGCGATTTCCCTATTGTGAAGGAAACCCCCTTCCTTCCACGTCCCAATATCTAACAAAGGAGTTAACTTTCTCCAGGACGATCGGATCAGGACACGAGAGGTACCAGCGGATGCAGTATGTTTTGCCTGTCGCGTGGAGATCAAACTTGGCCCGATTGGGTCTCTGTGGAGGGCCAATTTCTATATCTCAGGCCCCCGAGCCATCACCAACTCGGGAGTTGAACTGTCAGATGCCCGAGGTCCGCAGGATCACAGATATTTTTTTATGAGTCTGTATCTAGAAAGATGTGCTCATAATTCATAATCCTAGAATGGAGCCGTTGTGGCTGGGATATACATTGGAGGTGTTTTCTGTGTCTAGCTGGCAGGTATAATCTAATGGAGGCCTTGTTTTGGCCTTATCCCATTATCATACTAACAGACCTTGCTATTCAACATTTGGAACAGTAAATCCTGTTTTGAGCCGGATCCATTCAGCATATTAATAGACCTTTTTATTCAGAGTGGAGACTAAACCCTAGTGTATTGAATATGCCCACAGGCCATGGGACAGGTGCAGTTAGCAGCCCGTGGCTCTGTGAACAGACAAAATGGAGGCTGGAGCAGGCCAATATCCAAGAAGGTGACTGTTCCTTCATCACACCTATCATGTATCAGACAGTGGTGCCTGTAGAAGTCAGCTATTTCCCTATCATATATCAGAGAGTGGTGCCTGTGAAAGTCAGCTACTTCCCTATCATATCAGAGAGAGGTGCCTGTTGAAGTTAGCTATTTCCCTATCATATATCAGTGAGTGGGGCCTGTGGAAGTCAGCTACTTCCCTATCATATCAGAGAGTGGTGCCTGTGGAAGTCAGCTACTTCCCTATCATATCAGAGAGAGGTGCCTGTTGAAGTCAGCTATTTCCCTATCATATATCAGTGAGTGGTGCCTGTGGAAGTCAGCTATTTCCCTATCATATCAGAGAGTGGTGCCTGTGGAAGTCAGCTATTTCCCTATCATATATCAGACAGTGGTGCCTGTGGAAGTCAGCTATTTCCCTACCATGTATCAGACAGTGGTGCCTGTGGAAGTCAGCTATTTCCCTATCATATATCAGACAGTGGTGCCTGTGGAAGTCAGTTATTTCCCCATCATATATCAGACAGTGGTGCCTGTGGAAGTCAGCTATTTCCCTACCATGTATCAGACAGTGGTGCCTGTGGAAGTCAGTTTTGGGCTCCATTTCCCTTGTCTTCTATTCTATCTGCAGCCTGGGAGATAACAGCAGAGAATAAACAGCCTTCATTAAAATGTATTCATTTTACAATGTGCAGGAAAGTTTCATTATTCGTCAAGCATTATCTGTGCAGCTACCAAAGTATCAGTATGTTTTCATGTTCCGACCAAATAGTAGCAGTTACCCCAAATATCCCTGAGTGCCCTTACATATATCATCATAGGAGCATCCATATACAGGTCCTTCTCAAAAAATTAGCATATAGTGCTAAATTTCATTATTTTCCATAATGTAAAGATTAAAATTAAACTTTCATATATTTTAGATTCATTACACACCAACTGAAATTTTTCAGGTCTTTTATTGTTTTAATACTGATGATTTTGGCATACAGCTCATGAAAACCCAAAAATCCTGTCTCAAAAAATTAGCATATCAAGAAAAGGTTCTCTAAATGAGCTATTACCCTAATCTTCTGAATCAACTAATTAACTCTAAACACATGCAAAAGATTCCTGAGGCTTTTAAAAACTCCCTGCCTGGTTCATTACTCAAAACCGCCATCATGGGTAAGACTGCCGACCTGACTGATGTCCAGAAGGCCATCATTGACACCCTCAAGCAAGAGGGTAAGATCCAGAAAGAAATTTCTGAACAATTAGGCTGTTCCCAGAGTGCTGTATCAAGGCACCTCAATGGGAAGTCTGTTGGAAGGAAACAATGTGGCAGAAAACGCTGTACAACGAGAAGAGGTGACCGGACCCTGAGGAAGATTGTGGAGAAGAACCGATTCCAGACCTTGGGGGACCTGCGGAAGCAGTGGACTGAGTCTGGAGTAGAAACATCCAGAGCCACCGTGCACAGGCGTGTGCAGGAAATGGGCTACAGGTGCCGCATTCCCCAGGTAAAGCCACTTTTGAACCAGAAACAGAGAAGCAGCACTGGACTACAGAGAAGCAGCACTGGACTGTTGCTAAGTGGTCCCAAGTACTTTTTTCTGATGAAAGCAAATTTTGCATGTCATTCGGAAATCAAGGTGCCAGAGTCTGGAGGAAGACCGGGGAGAAGGAAATGCCAAAATGCCTGAAGTCCAGTGTCAAGTACCCACAGTCAGTGATGGTGTGGGGTGCCATGTCAGCTGCTGGTGTTGGTCAACTGTGTTTCATCAAGGGCAGGGTCAATGCAGCTAGCTATCAGGAGATTTTGGAGCACTTCATGCTTCCATCGGCTGAAATGCTTTATGGAGATGAAGATTTCATTTTTCAGCACGACCTGGCACCTGCTCACAGTGCCAAAACCACTGGTAAATGGTTTACTGACCATGGTATTACTGTGCTCAATTGGCCTGCCAACTCTCCTGACCTGAACCCCATAGAGAATCTGTGGGATATTGTGAAGAGAAAGTTGAGACGCAAGACCCAACACTCTGGATGAGCTTAAGGCCGCTATCGAAGCATCCTGGGCCTCCATAACACCTCAGCAGTGCCACAGGCTGATTGCCTCCATGCCACGCCGCATTGAAGCAGTCATTTCTGCAAAAGGATTCCCGACCAAGTATTGAGTGCATAACTGAACATTATTATTTGATGTTTTTTTTTTTATTTTGTTTTAAACACTTTTATTTTATTGGACGGATGAAATATGCTAATTTTTTGAGACAGGATTTTTGGGTTTTCATGAGCTGTATGCCAAAATCATCAGTATTAAAACAATAAAAGACCTGAAAAATTTCAGTTGGTGTGTAATGAATCTAAAATATATGAAAGTTTAATTTTAATCATTACATTATGGAAAATAATGAAATTTAGCACTATATGCTAATTTTTTGAGAAGGACCTGTAGATCAGAAATGGGATCTCGTACATACAGAATATCAATGTGGACACCTACTCAGGACAGGAATGAGAAACCTTCCATAGATCACCGGAGGGAATTCCCATACCAGACACCGGTGGAAATGTACAAAGAAAAGAATAGTGAACCCAGGTATAGAACATCAATAGTAATTACCAGAAACAAATCTTTAATCCCAGCATCATCATAATTACTGACATTCAGCTACAACAATAATGGGATCAGTGTCCTGAACATCAATGGGAGCCTTTACCTAGAAAATCAATGGGAATCCTTGTAGAAAACATCAATGGGAGCCTTTAACAGGATCAATGGGAACATTATTGAGAGACTTCAATGTATAGAATATTGATATTCCAGAATATCAATGGGAAGAAACGAACATCACCATTATCATCGTTGTCATCGTAAACTCTATGGTCCTGATTCATCGCTGTCCTTGTGGCTGGAGTAGAGATGATTTGAATAAGTCTATAAAAACTAACGTTATGTTTGTTCTTGAACAGTTTTTTTTGTCATTATGGGGTGGTTTTGCTTATCTTTGTTCTAGCCTAATTCATGCTGTACTCAGCAATCCTACAGAGAATTAAATGAGTTTTCCCACCAAAGTTAATTGTCAAGTTCATTTTCAATCAATGGATGTTATAATAATAATTTCCACAACTGGATGTTTAACAATAATAATGTTACTGTGCTAAGATAATCTTATAATGTGTCCCTGCTGTGCAATGGTCGTGTCTGACCGTACAGGGATATGGTCGGATCATACCACATCTCCCGGGCAGGGGAGGACGCAGAAGAGTATACAGACATTACAGCCGGGATCACAGATGATTTTTTTTTGGGGAGATAAAACTTTTTTTTTTTTTTTTTTTAAAAAAAAACAGGCAGAGAAATGTTTTACCTCACATTTGTTATCCTGGTCCAGGAGGTGGTGCTGGTGGATTCTCTTCTTTCTCCGTGTGTCTGCCCGCATTGTGTCCGGAGCTTCCTAGGTGTTCTAAGCTCTGTCCATCTCCAGAGCTCTTGCCTATCTCTTGAGCTCCTGTCAATTTATTGAGCTCTTGCCTATCTATGGAGCTTCTGTTGATTTCTTGTCTCCTGTCTATATCTTGAGCTCATTTTGATTTCTTGAGCTCCTATCTCTTTGCTCCTGCCTATCTATTGAGCTCCTGTTGATTTATTGAGCTCCTGCATATTTCTTGAGCTCCTGCTGATTTCTTGAGCTCCTGCTGATTTCTTGAGCTCCTGTCTAACTCTTAGCACCCAAGTCTGCTAGCCGAAACCGCATGGACCAGGGATCATCCCGCCTAACGCCCTCTCTCCCGTTAATCGTGAGTATAACACTACACAGACAACACAGTGTTAGGGTAAAACAGTGGCTATATTTTATTGAACCACAATACCCAACAGCAAACAGAACAATCCCAGCAATTACCCCCAACATGGTGCACATTACAGGGCCTCACCCTTCCGCTGACTCGCAGGGATAATGGCAGATGATACGTCAGAGCTCCCAGGGTCGCTATTCCACCTGTGATATACACACATAGAAGAGATATCGACAAGCGTAGAGAGATGACCGAGAACAGTACATAGAGTCCGCACAAGGTCCAAAACCAGCCAACACAAGAGTCACCGCCTGGCTTATCCAACCAGCTCCATGAAACCAGGCGACCAGCGGGTCCCAAAACCTGGCTTTCTCCAAACATAGCCATGGTTCAGAGATGGTCACTGGATCAGATCTGTGTCTTTCCAACCGGAGCCGAAAACCCATAGGTTGTTTCCCTTAGAATAATAGATCAGTGTCACTCGTGATGGTGCCATGATGAATTGGCTGCAGTCCTGTCTCTCGTCCATTGAGTGTTTATCAAAATGTCCAACTGGTAGCTCTGTGATGAGATCTGCTCTCTATCTCTTGAGTCTTTTTACACCCGAGGCATGTGATCTATTTTTAGATTTACCCAGTGTCCTTCAGTCCGCCATCACAGCCTTTCCCTATCTACCTTCGAAGTCAACAAACTGATTACAGAATACAATACACAATTAGCATATCAGAACACAAAACAAAGATAAACACACACTATGTACAAGTCACTATTACAGACTTACATATTATGTTAAATGGTATGCAAGTCTGTCTTCTTGACCCACCAGAAATAAACACAAATCTACAAGCCACTATACAGATAAAAAGTCAATTCTTCTTGGTTTGCAAAAACATAGTTTTCTGGGTAATTAAGATATACTCTGGTGTCTTCACATCTATGTATCTAGAAGATTAGATAATACATAATTTTTATACCCAGTATATATCGTCTATATATCTAGAAACTGAGATGATACATCTTCTATATACCCAGTGTATATCATCAATATATCTAGAAGCTGAGACAATGACATCTGTACATATACTACCAGGGATAATAATAGGTCGTCTATATACCCAGTGTATATCATCAATATATCTAGAAGCTGAGACAATGACATCTGTACATATACTACCTGGGATAATAATAGGTCGTCTGTATACCCAGTGTATATCATCAATATATCTAGAGATAACATCACATTGTTTATATATAGATGATTAGACAATGAAATATCATTTAAATATCCAGTGCACACCGTTTATATATCTATAAATTGAGATAATGATACATGACAATATGCACTGGGTATACAGACCAATATATCTAGAAACTGAGATAGTGATGCATTGTGCATATATCTAGAATAGATAATGATACATTGTCCATATATCTAGATTAAATAGTGATACATCATCTATACACCCAGTGCACGTCATCTAGATATCTAATGTATATACTAGTGTACAATGATAACTAAAAGCTGAGATATATACTGTATCTATTGTACATCATCTGTTACTCTAGATGAGATGACATCTTCTATATATCCAG
>VIAB01006613.1:57426-68450 GCA_009801035.1 Oophaga pumilio | reverse complement strand
CCCCCTCACGCTGCCCCGCTTCATAATATCCCCCACTCACGGTGCCCTTCACCATATTATTCCCAACACTGACCCGCTCTATAATATTCCTCCATGCGCACGTCTCCATAATATTACCCCCCCCGCCTCAATGTGCCCTCACAGTAACATTCACCCCTCTACAATACGAATTTGTACAGTCAATCCTTGGCTCCTACATGGAACACTTACTGCTACTCGCCGCCTCTGAGGTGATAGTGTGATGAGGTCAGCAGTATGATGACAAATGTTCCCCCGCTCCTGAAGTGTTCAAATGTAATTACAGGAAGAAGGGAGCCATGGTCTATCGTTTCTCTGCAGGCTCCAAGATATCCTTTGGCAGGCCGCATGTTGCGCAGGCCGGATATATGGGAAGTGTCACAGACCAGACCTGCCTTGTGCACTACAAGGAGGGTTTATAGGGAGCATAAAGAAGGCTACACTTTTTGGGTATTTAGTGTCTGGATGTACCAAAGATCTACAGTGGAGGAGAATCAATTAGTTTTAAAAATTAAGTGCACCCCAGGTCCCGACCAAGACAGCAATGCCATTAAATAGGTAGCAAGTCAGGACAAGATGAAAAGCTGCCATGCCTTGTTCACTAGGACATGTACAAACCATACAGGAACTGGAAATTTCCTAATAGAATCAAACAGATGTAAAATTTCAGGACCTGTCAGCTACTAAAACAGAATATCATCATATTGCAAGTTCCCCAACATGGCTTCTTTTGTGAAGGCGAGAGTCACAGAGGAAATATATGAACCTTCAGTACATGTCTATCTGTGAATGGAAGATTTATCAAAGCTTTAAAGGGGCTTATTCAGTGTTTCTCCCTTCCACATTTGCAAGATAAGAGGGACTACCGACAGCTGCGTGCCAGGTCTCATTTACTGCCGACAGACATCATGAACTTGTTCCTTTCTGTTTAAAGGATTTTTCAATGGGGATCTGACCACCATCGCTACATTTACGTGTAATGGGGCAGGAGGAGAAAACAAGAGCGCTGAGCTCAGTACTCAGATTAGTGGGGTTCGTGGTGGTCAGACGCCCACCAATCAGAAAGTCATCTATCCTGTGGAAAGAAAAACTTCCAATGTTGGGAAAACCCTTTAATAGGACAGGTGCATGTTACCTACTGGACTTTCACAAGCCCTGCTCATACCGAGCAAGTACCTGCCAACCCAATGTCATCAGTCCCTCTCACTTCCCAACAGGATACATACTCCTTTAATTCTTAAACTGGCCATACATCCGGAGGATTGATGTGAAGGCCAAAGTCTGACAGACCCTCTATTGGAGCAAGTAGTAGATTTCTTCCAAAAGGTAAGCTGCTGGAGGTGACTGGATGATGCTTGTTGTCTCCCTCCCCACCTTCAACATACATAAATCACAAAACCTGTCTAATCCACCCAGTGTTCATATTTATGGGGGAATAGGGAGTGCCAAACAGGACCCGCTTTAGTAGGAAATAGGATTTTTTTTCCCCTTCTGTGTAACACATGGTTACAGACAAAGCCATCTGGTCAGAATCAGATACTTACAGCCGGAAAGTCAAAATCCTTGTGACTCGGTAAGCTTGTGATATAATCAATTCGGAACTGGTTGTCTGGGTTCGCTAGCTCCACTGGAGGCGACAGATTGCACATCGCTGTTACTATGGTCTGCAAAGAAAAGATAAAATGCAGGCACTGTATCCAATCCGGAAAGTTTGGAGATTACAATATCCGTGCTATCTGGGGTGTACTTACTTCAATGGCCTCTTTTATGTTATTCTTTATATCTTGAATTTTTACCTTTTTCTCCCTGAAAGAAAATATTAAGATATTACAAGCCTGTCCAACTTATGATATAGGGAACCTGTGATACATGAACGTAGTTATGTAGCTGGATACATGCATGTCGTTTGCTAAAAATGGTACTTTATGTGTAAAGATCTGATATGCCAGTCATTAACTAAAAAAGACATATGCAAATCAGACAAGCAGTGCAATGGGGGGGGTGGGGGAGTCACTGTTCTGACTTTCAAGGATAGTGACATGCCCCATGCACTGCTTGTGTCATTCATGAGAAGTCTAGTGTTGAAAACACATTTAAATTGGGCCAGATCTAAAAAAAACAAACAAAAAAACAAAACAAAAAAGGGGTGTTTTTATGACCACACATTCAGACCACTACCTCCATATGTAACAAGGTGCTGACAGATTCCCTTTAAATGAAAGATGAACAGATTAGTAAATAGTAACACTGATGTATGACTACATTGATAGCCTTAGATCCTACATTAGCCATCAAAACCCATAGTGTCCTTCTCGGTTTACAATGGTGTCCTATAACCACAGCGCAGTGCCAGGTTCATTCCAAGATCGACACTCAACAGTCCCATTTCATACAGGTGGCTCCCAATGGGATACAGCCTAAGCAGGCTTCAGCAAAAAATATTTTTTAGTTACCAAAATGATTATCAATTGATCAAAAACTAATGAGGAACCCGAGCTCCAGTTCCATCGCTCCCTCCAGTGTGACGGTCCTAGCAATTACCTGGCTGCAGTATTTCAAGAAGAGGCGGGACAACATACACATTGTGGTCGACCACAATATTATACTGTAAATGTTTTGATTATTGGGGGATGCTAAGACCTCCAATGAGCATTGCTCAGCTGAACACAGTGCCCCGTTGGTTGCGTTTGGCATGCCTGCCTCTCCTCGGAGATGGCTGCAGTATGCAGGCAGTAGGCACATCTAGCCTCACTTTTCTAAGGGTGGGTTGAGCATTGCTGGCCTTATGTCAATGACTGCTCGGGGTTTCAGCACTAACTTTCTCACCCAGACTAATACATTTGGCATGCCACCGTCACCTTCGGAAATTCCAGGTACGTTTTACGACAGGACAGAGGAGCAGCTGTAGAGGTAACTGCTGCTCGAGAGGGTCCATGAGGTCAGTGTTAGTGGGGGCCCTCATGGAAGCAGAAACGTCAGGTTACACCTTAGCATCCAAATAATCACTGACATCAACATCTGCACATAGTCACCAAATTTACCATTCAGGCAGTATACATAAAGCCACACAATAGTCTTATGAAATGTTGTCATGTGGGGGGAGGGGGGTGCTTTGACGTCAATGTGTAATGCAAATTTTCATGATATATTATATGGTCATTTTCTGTAGTTGGGAAGGAAGTAAGACATTTACTATAACGATCTATGGTGGAAATTTGATGCGTACATTTGTTCATCTCGTCTGCAGACGTGCAGCTTAGACGGACAAAGATTTGCCCCAATCACAATCATCTGCAGGCTTTTGTGCACCAAATTATCCGCAGCTTGTGAACACAGGTCTTGACTTTTTTTTTGGTTGGGGAGGTTTGGGAGACAATAGCAAACAAAATGCAGCTGATGGTTTTCAGAACAAAGAAAGACAAGCACTCCCATCATATAACAGGATCCTCAGAAGGATTAATCCCTGACATCTACTCTCGCAAGATCATTTCACGGTCCCATCTCCGTCCATAGGGACGGCAGCCACGAGGGTCCGTCACGTGCTCCGATGACCTAATAAGGCAGTCATTTCCTCTGCACACAAACGCGCAGGCAATTAGTACAGTCAGGTTTAGAGACTCGCTGGAACAGAGGAAGAAACACACTGTAAGTGGGAGGACGCAGCCGGCACTGACACACAAACTTCTATCTTGGCAAATTTACTGGCAAAACTGTATCAATCTGTGCATCGGAACAGAACACGATCGCTGCCAACACATTAACCCTATCCTCCGGAGACTAAACTAGAACGTGACGGCGTTCATGTGCATCATCTCCTGGGCCATCTACATTTCCCTTTTATCTCTTGTAAACAGATAAAGGTGAATACGATATCCTGGAGATGTGAACGGGTCTAGAAGTCAATAAAATCCTCAGCCGTCCTGGAGTCATTGCTCCCCACCCTCATAATCTGTATTCAGGGTCTCCTGCTGTAACCATACAAAAATTGGACTATGTGGCCCAAACATTGGCCCATTTGAAGTTAGACTGCTGAGAAAACAGCGAGCCAGTGTATGTATGCGGACTACCGTAGTAGTCCAGCCGACTGTGCAACAAGACGCCGCTTCATGAAAGTCAACTACATGTAATTCCTGCCCGTTGGTACTTGTTAATTATGTCAGGGGCATAGCCTACAAAAATACATCCCAACAGTGCACACAACACCCAGTGTAACAGATCACTCCAGGAAAAAACAAACTATATGTAGTGCGGGACCTGAGGGGACAGTGCACGAATGAAGGGCCTATATTCCTGAAGAGGAGTCCAGACAGCCACATTTCACTGTCTATATACAGGCCGCAATGCCCGGACTGACTGTGGGCACAGCCTCTCACAGGCCTGTGAGACTGGGTCAGGAGATGCACAGTCAGTTAGGCCTTGTGGTCTGTATAGGCACCATGAAATATGGCTGTCAAAACCCGACAGTGGGCAGAGTACACACATCGTAAGGAACAGATGAGCAAAAAGACTCATACTCCCCTGCTCTGGCCTCCAGTTCAGTGCTCATTTCCACACCAGTAGTCTGTTGCACAACATCCTAGGGGTGTGATGCTTATTAGGCCCCCCAGGACTTCATAACATACCTCACGGGGGCCTAATTAGCAGCAGAGACACCTTGTATGCCAGGCGCAGAAGTGAGCACTGTCCTGCTGACAGAACAGGATGCCGGAGCAGGGTAATACGAGGCTTTTGGCTCACTGCTACCAACATACAACCTCTCAGGCCCAGACGTTGGCTTAGAGGGGTTTTCCGGTCTATTAAAATTCATCATCTATCCACTGGATACATAAGAAATGTTAGGTTCCGTTCTACAGTGGGCTTTATGCCGTGTGCAGGGAGAGCCGCATGGAGTTGCAGGTCAAGCACGCACCTTGCAGCTCCATTGCTTCTGTAAAGGATTAAAGATCAGTTAGCCATCCATTGTTCTTCCATTTCAAGCAGATCCGTTTTTCTGCTTAGTGGAGGTGAAAAAAAAAAGTAATGTGCTACTGGACATCTGAACTTTCTCGTAATCATCTATTTCAAACTGCTTTAGTTGGCAAAAAACGGAACCATTTCAAAAACATATGACCAATTAGCCGATCCGTTTTCCATATACCAACGTAAAAAAAAAAAAAAAAAAAAAAAAAAAGTTTATCCATACCTGGGAAAGGGACTTGTGAACGAAATCCGAGACAGTTTACCTATATGACTGCCCGAAACAACGCGTTACTAGCACAAGTGTGACTGAGCCCAGGTCACATACAGGTGAGGAAGGCACAGCCAATGCTCTAAACCAGTACAGATGCCACCAACATTCACCAATGTGTCCCCCCTATATATGCACACACTAAAGTGGAAGCCACTGCCTTGTACTATTGTTATAGGAATCATTCCCTTTACATAGAACATGAATACACCAGGATGTAAAGGATCAACTGCTACAAGGGGCTTCAGAACCCTGCGCAGCAAAGAATGGATATTTGCTCAACAACGTTGGTGTCTGCACAATCATATTATCCTAATAGTCCTGACTGATCAGGTAGCTATGTCCATCTTAGCCACCATGCCCCATCAGCAGCCCACCTCCCTCCATCATCTGCTGGAGAGAGACAGTGGGTGGCCCCCATACACATTAGTTAACATTTTCCTGGATTTTGGACAACTACATCAGTGAAGATTATACAGAAGACTCAAAGCAGCTGCAATATAAAAAAAATAAAAAATGTAGAAGATTGCAAACATCACATTTCTACTTTGTGCAGGAGACCTCAGTATAACTGGCTCAATACACAACGATGTCAGCATTGAAGGAAAGCCATTAGGATTTTGTTACATGCATTTTTTTTCCTACAAAAAAAAAAAAGTTTGAAATTCCCCCCCCATATTGTAATCTACGGTATATAAAAAACATTGTAATTTTCACGCTGGATTTTTTTTTTCTTTAAACTACATTCTCTAAACTTCATGATTCAGGAAATTTACACGCTCATTTGCATCAATCGACTGACGCCAGACTCTTTTGTATTGAAGCATCTAATGAGCGTGTGCAAAGGTCATTTACACTGCAGGTCATTTTCGGATGACCCATTCCTTTTAAAGCCAAAATAAAATTTGCTATGTCAATATACAAGTGTACAGAAATACACTGTCGCAGAGGGTTTGGTTCAGTGTCACATAGCAGGGGCTCAATACACAAACACTTTAAGGCCCCCATAGAGTTATGAATTTCAGGAGTTTTCCTGAAACATTTTTTCAGGGTCCCCTATATTGTCCTATTATGTACAAGCATTTTCTATGGTGTTTTAACATCATATAGAGAAAAAATAACCCCAAAACACTGTACCCAGAGCAAAAAGGAGGCGGGGGACACACACACACCATAGGCAGAACAGATATCAGAGATAATAGTATTTTATTATTTTATGAGCCACACACACCCTATTGTAGCTCTAACATGTGGCTAATCGAGGACAGATTTAGCTTAGGCAATACGTACAATATACCAAATATGCTACAACACCCAAAGGGTAACGCTATATAATAAGATATCTAATCATTGCCTAGAACTGCTTAGATATAACCTTTGCAGCAGGGAACGCCCCGCATGTACCCACAGCATCACATACTAATTACTTATCACTCTGGAGAACCTGAATGCAATGTGAAGGCTTTGATACAATTTCTTAGATTACAGCCATTTTGAGCAAGAAAACAAAGTCCACAAGAAATGACACTTCCCACGTGTCACCTTAGTCGTGAGCATAACCTTTTACCTGCAGCTTTCCCGAGTTGGAGAGAAGGCGCCTCGAACGTGGCCGGGAGTCTACACCCAATGACAAGCCAATACGGTAAATGCCCCTCATCTACCCTGACTACAGGACGTTAAAGGGGTTTCCCTTTACAATGCACCAGTGACAACACTGCACAGACCATTCCTGCCTGACAAACAAATAAAATACCTTGCAATATAATGGCTATATAATGTTAAAGGGGCTTTGGCACTAGCAGACACGGGATGGCGACATCCTGCACAAAAGCCCCATCAGATGTGAAGATCCATGTCAGTAGATGTACTTACTCAGCATTAAAGCCATTCACATGAAGAATTCTCATCTGTTTCACGATTGTGCTTTTCCCCGACTCTCCAGCACCTAGAAAGACAAAACCGGTATATTAATTGAGAAAAGAAGACATTTATGCTAAATACAGAAGACAGCGAATTGCAATCTATTTAAACCAGCCTAACAATGTGAAGTATGAGGCACAAAGTTATGTCCCTGGGTGAAAAGAACTGGATACACAAGTCTACTGGATAACAAAAGGAGCTTTTCCTGCTCCAACAACTTTCATTTTCACCATGTAACAGTATCCAAGACACAAATAGGAAGACCAAGATCTTGTAACACAGGCTCGGCACATCCGACAGGTGAAAGCACACGCGCTGCACATCCCGGCTCTGCACATCCCAGCCCCATACGTTAGAAGTGAGCAGAAGTGGCCTGGAGATGTGTGGACATTTGGACCCAGTAAAGAATCCGTTACAAGGGTGGTCTCAATCATTTATCCACAAGACATGATAAACGTGTAATCGGAAGCTGGCCGGTTGCCGAGCCCCTCACCATTCTTGAAGACGGAGGGCCAAAAATCCTCTGGGTGAACTGAGCGGTAATGTACATATGTCGACACCATTCCCATAGTGGGGCAATGAAAGAAGCAGTGGTCGGGCATACAGATGGGACTCACTGAGAACATACACTTGTCACCCATTCTGTGGATAGGCGTTATGTGCCGTTAAGAGGACCACCCCCTTAAGCCGGCCATACACGAGATCCACGCCATCTACCAAATTCTAGTTTATTTCAACAAGGTTCAACTTTCTGCATGAACAAAAGATCAAGCGTACTGAAACACAACAAATCCCCAATCCTTGTTTACTTGCAGGTATGGGAGGGCAGGCCGGTGGGATTTAGAGATGATCTGAAAGTGTACGGGACTTGTGCTGCCGAGAACCACGGTCATCAATCATGGATAGCTCAGAGCGCATGGTTCACTTCGCAGACGATCGTTCAGTGCTGTGGTTGGTCCACGTAAATGGACCCCAAGGCTCTCCGATAGGAGAACGGTTACAGAAGATACTAGGTTAGCACTGCAGCCTTGCAGCACTGGGGTCCTGGGTTCAAATCCCACCAAAGACAACATCTACAAGGAATTTGTATGTTCTCTCCGTGTTTGTGTGGGTTTCCTCTGGGGTCTACGATTTCCTGCCACACTCCAAAGACAAACTGATAAGGAATTTAGATTGTGAGCCCCATCGGGGACAGTGCGATAATGTCTGTAAAGCGCTGCAGAATTAATGGCGCTATATAAATGAGTAAAATAAATGCAAAATAAATACTAAACCACTTCTGGATAATCTATGGGAGG
Source organism: Oophaga pumilio (assembly GCA_009801035.1). NCBI lineage: Eukaryota > Metazoa > Chordata > Amphibia > Anura > Dendrobatidae > Oophaga > Oophaga pumilio. The sequence continues at coordinate 59,987 of VIAB01006613.1, read as the reverse complement.
GTACTCTATTAGTGGAGGCCTGCTGCATCCTGCTAGATGTGCATTTGTCATCAGACAGTGTTGGTGAAAGCCAGATTTCATAGCATGTTAGCTGTTTTTGATTTTTTATGTTACTTGTTTTAGGGCACTCTACGCGCCAATAAAACAATAACGTAACAGTAATGGCCACGAGCAGTAAGCAATTTCTCTCAGATAAGGGAGAAATAAGTATACAACTAAGATACATTACAGCCAGGAGCATTACCAATATTTCCCACTGGTCACGGGTTTCGGAAGGCTATGTTCACACGCAGCTTTTTTTCCTGCAGTAGAAGCGCTGCATTGAAAACTGGTTTGGCAACTTTAAAAAAAAAGCGTAAGCGCTAAAGAGAATGTGCACACAGAAAATGAAATGGTTTCTATCAGGTTTTTACGCTATATGTATTTAAAATAATGGAGATCTGACCCTAGATTCACAAACCGGAGTTTTCAGCAGCAGACAGGCTCTGACTCATTGATGTGTTCTGAGCATGCTGTCACCAGGGCAAAGGTCGTTGGGAAATAACGGGGAGGAGGTGAGCTGTGACATCACACATTGTGAATGCTGGGTCCGGAGTATTAATACTCATTATGCTCCTGCCAGTGATAATGACCGGCCAACAGGACTTTTATTTTATTTGTATTTTTGTTTTACAGCAAATTTGGAATTTTTTTTTGTCATACCCTGATTTAAGTAATAATTTATTTTTTGATAACAAAGTCCCTAAGAGCAGAAGGAGACTTGCTAGGAATGTATCTTCCTTACACCCATTCACCTTTGCGTTCTGTATCAGGAATAGACGGACAGACCTCTGAGGGTATGTGCAGACGATCAGTTAACGCTGCGGGTTGTACGCTGCGTACATCCGGTGCTTCAGGTTTCAGTCATTCTACACCCCCACCTCCCCCCCCCAAAAAAAAAAAAATTCTACAGTACGTTGCCCCATCAAAAATGCTAAAATTTGAGATGGAGCCGCCTACTACTAATGTAAACCAAGGCCTACAGACAATTTCTGTCTGCACAAAATGACTGTACAAACCAAGCACAGACGCTTAGTGCACCATGGCATAGCCCAACCTACTTGTTTTTCCCGTCTCTGCCCTCTTTTCCTTGAATGGCAGGTCTGGCTTTACAGGAGCCAGAGGAGTTGGAGATGCTTGTTTTCCATCTAACTGGGATGAGGCACTGAACTGTTTAACCCACACCAAGGGTGCGGTGCTTGGTTTGTACAGTCACAGCAGGTGTAATGCACCCGTGTCGAGGAATAGAAATGGCTTTATAACATCTGTGTTGGAGAGACAGAACCAACTTTTCTGGGTGATAGCATTTAGGCTACACATTTCCAACAAATTGTGTGTGCCTCGCCTGCGACTTGCTATTTTAGAGCTGCAATTTGACTGAAAAATAAAAACCGCCAAATTATAAAAATGTATCAAAATCCTAGCTAAAACCAAGTTGGATTTTTTACCACTGTGACCTGTGATCGGATAAAACGTAATCTAGGCTCTCTTCAGTACTGAAGGTAGTAGAGCGCTGTGCTTGGCTGATCTTCGACATTCACGTAAGAATGAATGGAGCAGCAGTGCGCATGATCAAACACCGCTCCAAAAGCTGGGACCCAGAGAGTCGTGTTTGAATGAATATTTAATGATCTGGGTTATCCCCCATCCATAGAGTATGGCTATGAAATAAATTCCAAACCTGGTACAACCCCTTTAAGCAGTACCTGATGGAATCCATTCCAACCTAGGCACTATCCAATCAGAAGGCTGGAAAAAGTGGTTCAAGAGATCAAAAACTCCTCCAAAAACTGTTGAAAGAAGCATTTACTGAAGTGGTTTCCACTAGAAAACTTGTTTTTTGCCCATCTCAAAAACATTGACCTAGCACACAGCCAGACACCCAGCAGTATCCTCCGAACAAGCAGCAGCTTTACATGGTTAGTGGATAAAATATTCATTTATTTTAATAATGGGGTCTGGGATCAGAGTAAGACCAGCACAACGGCCTATGATTCTCCAGGGGGTTACATTAAAAAATTATATTCCCGACCATATAACATTTCTCCAATGCAAACACTCCAGATTTTCCTACATATTTTACAGAATAAACAACACCGCAGTTGCCAATATTGAAGAAATTCTCTAGAAGTGTGATAGATGACTTTTTACCACAAGTTGGTTTGTATGAGACAGTCAGTTCAATTTGATTGTTAGGACATGTTCACACTGGGCGAGTACCAGGGCTGTGGAGTCGGTAAGCCAAACCTCCGACTCCAACTCCTCAATTTCCATGACACCGGCTCCGACTCCACAGTCCTGGCGAGTATGCGGTGGATTTTACCGCTGCAGCACTGACGATGAGATTTTACAAATTCTCTTACAAGGGCTTGACCACTACAAGGAGAACCCTTTTTTAAACTAAACGTTCGCCCCCGAAAAAATAATAAAGTTTATACTTGCTTCCTGTGCAGACACCGTTCCAGCGGTGTCTGCACTAGTGGTCCCAGGCCTGTGATGTGGTGGAATGATACTTGACCATG
>VIAB01006613.1:8490-18562 GCA_009801035.1 Oophaga pumilio | reverse complement strand
CCCGGTCATTAACGTGCAAACCACCCTTGGGGGTTCTCATTTTCACCTGCTTGGTTTCCATCTATCCCCGCCCTCCTCTGGCTCTATAGACTGAAAGCTGTTAATCAAAGAAGAGGGAATGGTGGAGGTGGAGGGAAAACAAGCATATGGGAATATGCACTTATATATTGGTCAATCCATGATGCACTGAGTGTCTGTTCTTGGTTTTAACAGTCATTCTATGGTGACAGAGTACCTTTAAATGGGTATGTTGGGGAAATTAAGTTTTTAATTTTCCACAAGATGGGTAATAACAGGGCAATTCTATTCTCTTAAGCCTGCTAGAAATAGAGTGTAATAGAATAGAATGCAGCTTTCTGCAGTCCCATAGAGAATGAATAGAGCAGTGGTCGAGCACGCGCACTGCCACTCCATTACAGTCACGACCAAATGTGTTGGCTCCCTTTAAATTGTTCCAGAAAATGAAGTATTTTTTCCCAGAAAATTATTGCAATTACACATGTTTTTTTCCGTTGTGGCTATTGGAACAACACAAAAAAAAGGCAAATCTGACATAATTTCACATAAACCCCCAAAATAGTACGGACCAAATTGACACCTTTCTAAAATTGTGGATAAACAACTGTGTTTCAAGCATGTGATGCTCATTCAAACTCACCTGTGGCAAGTAACAGGTGTGGGCAATATGAAAATCACACCTGAACCCAGATAAAATCGGGAGCGTTGGCTCAATCTGTATTGTGTGTCTGTGTGTGCCACAATAAGCATGGAGAGCAGAATGAGAAGAGAACTGTGTGAGGACTTGAGAACCAAAATTGTTGAAAAATATCAACAATCTCAAGATTACAAGTCCTTCGCCAGAGATCTTGATGTTCCTTTGTCCGCAGTGTGCAACATACGGTAATCAAGAAGTTTGCAACCCATGGCTCTGTATCTAATCTTCCTGGACATGGACGGCAGAGAAAAAATTGATGAAAAGTTGCAACGCAGGGTAGTCCGGATGCTGGATAAGCAGCCCCAATCAATTTCTAAAGAAATTCTAGCTGTCCTGCAGGCTCAGGGTGCATCAGTGTCAGCGCAAACTATCCATTGACATTTGAATGAAATGAAACTCTATGGCAGGAGACCCAGGAGGACCCCACGGCTGACACAGAAATAAAAAAGCTAGATTGCAGTTTGCCAAAATTTACGTGAGTAGGCCAAAATCCTTCTGGGAAAGTGTCTTGTAGATCAGACTTAGATAGAGCCTTTTGGTAAAGCACAGGATTATACTGTTTACCAAAAACGGAATAAGGCCTACAAAGAAAACACAGTACTTGCAGTCAAATATGGTGGAGAATCAAAGCTTTTTGTGGATTATTTTGCTGTCTCTGGCACTGGGTGCCTTGACTTTGTGCAAGGAATCATGAAATCTGAAGATTACAAAAGGATTTGGGGTCATAATGTAGTGCCCAGTGTCAGAAAGCTGGGTTTGCATCATGGGTCTTCCAGCAGGACAATGGCCTAAAAAAGTACTTCAAGATGCACCCAGAAATGGATGGAAACAAAGCACTGGAGAGTTCTGAAGTGGCAGCAATGAGTCTGGATCTAAATCCCATTGAACACCTGTGGAGAGATCTTAAAATTGCTGTTGGGAGAAGGCGCCTTCAAATATGAGAGACCTGGAGCAGCTTGCAAAAGAAGAATGGTCCAAATTATCAGCTGAGAGGAGAAAGAAGCTTGTTAATGATTATAGGAAGCGATTGATTGCAGTTGTCATCACCTTACCAGCAAATCTGCATTTCCACCGCAAAATCTGCACAATTTGGTAAGTTCTCTGTGGATACGCCCTAATTGTGGGACTTCGATGCATTGGTAAGTAGCAGATAAATCGTATTCATTATTTGGGCACGCAACATGATGGCATCTGTGGTAGCTCTCTAGTCCTAGCGTTAATGAAGATTCTCAGTAGTAGGGTTAGAGGGATTTTGTAGAATACGGCAGGATGCAGATCAAATTTGTGGAATCAGGATTAGAGCTCCTTCAGACGTCTGTGCAAATCGGTCTGATTTGAGACCACAATGCCCGTACTGACTGCGGCTCTCCTCCCCCGAGCATCACAGTTTCATATATTTCCATGAGGCTGGGTCGGGAGATCCGCGGTCAGTCCATGCATTAGCGGTCCATGCCCGGACCAATTTGCACAGGACATGTGCATGAGCCTTTAGAAGTAGGGCAGTGCAAAAGTATTAGCGGCAAGTCAGAGTGCACTGCACTGCGCTGGTCTTCGGCACTCCCATAAGAATGACTGGAGGGCAATGCACGTTACCGACCATAGCACCATTCGCACGGGACTCTGTGCAGCCCTGGTTCTTAGTATTAGTGTGGACCCCAGTGTTTGAACTCTCTTTGATTTGGAGGTTATCCCCTATCAGATGAGGGATAACCTCCGACTACCCCTGGTATAGCCTCATATATGCTTATGAGACTGATAAGTTTGGACGAAGAGACCTACGGCCACCCTGAAAATCATGGTTCATACTCGGACTGTAAAATTGGAATAAGTTTAAGCAAGAAGAACCAAATACAAGAAAGCATTAAAAACAAAGTATTAACCTCCTGCCAAATGAGTGGCCCACCTATACACCTAGTACCCGCCATTGGGGGACAGTCTTTGATCCAGTGTGTATGGCCTCCCTACTTTCATCCAACACCTTTTTTACCGTCTGCCGACTCATTTTTAGTTTGTTAACCATGGAGACACATTGATCTGCAAAGGAGCTGTATGCTGTATAGGAGATCTTTAAACTACACTATCTACAGTGGTTCTTCACTTTTAATTTAAGATGCTTTGAAACAATGGAAAAATGCTTGCAAAAGTAATCACACCCTTTGCAAAGCTTTTAGGTACTGGGGGGCTTCCTGACTTTGGGGATTCAGGACACGGACCCCCGTGTGTGTTAGAGGTCTGGGGTTAGAGGCTGGAGGTATTTGGTCTGTGGTCGGGATGTTTTTCCACTCCGCTTCGTGTTTAGACTGCGGGAGCCATTTATCTGCAGCGGACACAGAACGCTATCAGGACAATTATTTATATGGCTCTTTTTGGAAAGTAATCTGTAACCTTGAAGCCCGTCGCACGCAGCGGCTGAGGGTTATATGTAAGACTTCCTTCACACAGACCGTCTTTGGTGTATTTTTCTGGTGCAGATTTTAGGGCTTTCTGTGTTTTGCTTGTTACACATTTGCCCTTCAGAACGGCAATAAAGCTGGATGACGTTTGAGCAGGGAGGCCGTAATAGCAGCCATATTTGCCCCCAATTTCCAAGAAACAGACTGTAAAAGCCAAAAGCAGGTTTGGTTTAAAATATAACAGTATTGTCATGAGGTCAGGGCATGATGGGAGTTGTAGTCCTCTATTCATAGAATTGTATCTTGGTCATGTCCAATGGTCTGGTCATGTTTGGGGTTGTAGTGCTCTCTATATAGCGTATTATGTCCAGTGGTCAGATCATGTTTGGGGTTGTAGTGCACTGCGTATACAGCATTATGTTTATTGGTCGGGTCATGTTGGGGGTTGTAGTGCTTTGTGAATAGAGTATGATCATGTCCAGTGGTCAGATCATGATGGGGATTGTAGTGGTCTGTTTATGGAGTATTATCATGTTCAGTGGACAGGTCATGATGGGGGTTGTAGTGCTCTCTATATAGCGTATTATGTCCAGTGGTCAGGTCATGATGGGGGTTGTAGTGCTCTGTGTATAGAGTATTATGTTCAGTGGTCAGGTCATGATGGGGGTTGTAGTGCTCTGTGTATAGAGTATTATCATGTTCAGTGGTCAGGTCATGATGGGGGTTCTAGTGCTCTCTATATAGCGAATTATGTCCAGTGGTCATGTTTGGGGTTGTAGTGCACTGCATATACAGCATTATGTTCATTTCTCAGGTCATGATGGGGATTGTAGTGTTCTGTGTATAGAGCAGAGGTCCCCAACCTTTCTGACCTTGAGAGCCACATTCAGCTTAGAGAGAGGGTCATAAGCCACATCCAGCTCCCACCCCTCTCAAAGTAGTGTCAACCAAAGCTCCCATTACAGGTATAATCATAGCCAAAGCTTTTCCACATGAATCACTCCAAAGCAGTACACTGAGATCCAGGGGTTCCCACAATACCCACATTCAGTATTCTCCCATCAAGGACTTCCAACACTGTAGCATCCAGCTTCAAGAACCTCCTCTAACAAATAGTGTCATCCTCCAGCGTACCATACCTAAATCACCTCTAAACCCCAAGACCAGTATATGTGAATCCAGATCTGCTTTTCTGTGCAGGGCTACTCACAAAATTCACCATCTTGAGATGTTCTCTTCATACCTGTTTGCTAGACCTGGAGCTAATGCACCAAGCTGGCAGACAGTCGCGAACCACAATTCATAGGGCCACGAGCCACGTGGCTCCCGAGCTACAGGTTGGGGACCCCTGGTATAGAATATTATGTTCAGTAGTCAGGTCATGATGGGGGCTGTAGTGTTCTGTTTAGAGTATTATCATCTTCAGTGGTCAGGTCATGATGGAAATTGTAGTGCTCTGTGTGTAGAGTATTATCATGGTCAGTGGTCAGGTCATGATGGGGTTGCAGTGCACTGCGTATACAGCATTATGTTTATTGGTCGGGTCATGTTGGGGGTTGTAGTGCTTTGTGAATAGAGTATGATCATGTCCAGTGGTCAGATCATGATGGGGGTTGTAGTGCTCTGTGTATAGAGTATTATCATGCTCAGTGGTCAGGTCATGATGTGGGTTGTAGTGCTCTGTGTATAGAGTATTATCATGTTCAGTGGTCAGGTCATGATGGGGGTTGTAGTGTTCTCTTTATAGAGTATTATTATGTCCAGTGATAAAGTAATGATAGGGGTTGTAGTGCTTCCCGATAGCCACATCCTGTACATAATATCAACAGCAGTTCTTGGTGCAGATTTCATTCTGTAAATGCAGCTTTTCTGCCTCATATTTTCCCTTTTGATTAGGGTGAAATCCATGCTGACACTTGCTGCGTAAATTAACATGAAGTCTCATATACAATGCGGTAATATGCTGCTGATTCTCTGTTTGAATGTAAATCCCATGAGAACATACCCAAAATGGGGGTTATTGTATTTGTTTTCTACCTCATGTTGTATACTTAAAAGGGGTTTTCCCATGAACAAAGTACCGTACATTTTAATCAATAGAGCTTGGAAAAAAAATAAGTTCCTCAATTATATGTGTATACAGTACTCTTTTGCTTCCTCACCTGCCCAGGAGCTGTGATGTGATCAGACCATGTCCCTGTACGGTCAGACACAGCCATTACACAGTACACAGCAGGGGCACATTTATAAGATTATTATCTCAGGACAGGAACATTTTTTTTTTTAACAGATCTAATTTTGGAACTTATTATTATTCCAAGGTATATTGATTAAAATGTTCTTTGTTCATGGGACAACCCCTTTAAGTTTTGATGTATGTATAATATGTAGAGTAAATCCTGTATGAACCTAGAATTAAGGGAGCTTTTAAAGAAATAACAATTAGTTGGTATTCTACATATCAAAAAAATACCCTTGTCAGTCTGATGTCAGTTTACACACCCTATAATGGACATATAGCTATTACTTTCATCAGATATGTTGGCAGCACACAAGCAGTTAAGCATTTCCGTGACTGCACTTTTCTCCACATCACAGGTCCGGGCATGCTCCATAGATATTCACTATGATACGGGAGGTTAGTCGCGGGTACTCACTAATAAAACACAAGTAACATCGAGGGAAGCCAACGCTATATATAGAATTTTCTAATAAATAGCTCACCGCACCCACAATAAGTGACCTACTTATACAAACATCGCTCCTTTCCTAACCAGTGTTGTTATGGCTAGGCACAAATAAATACAACGCCATTGTCACAGAAAGCGGACGCTGCGGGCACCTTCGGCCTGGCATTCCAACCAAATATACATAGTCAATTAGTAATCTTTTATCCTGGGTAATAAAAAAAAATCCCCAAAAGTCCCAAACGTAAAGGGTTATTCCCATCTTCATAAATGAGAATTTTTGTGCTTTACTGCTTATTAAAATGTTTAACCGTTCTAGAGATATTAACAGTTTTGTTTATAACTCATTGCACTGGAGACCGACCACCCCTGATAGGTTAAGGAACATGTGCAGCGCTTACAAGCACTTTTTTATTGAGCTTGTAAGCACGGTTTTGAACTTGGTGAGGATCGCTGGAGTGCACTGATACCTCCTAATCCTGGCCAGCTTCAGCGCAATACTTACAAGTTAGGTAACAGCGGTGGTCGGTCTCCTAAGCAACAAGCTGTAAATACAAAAACTCTCAACAGTGGCTGCAGATTGTATATAGGCTCATGCAGACATCCATGGATCTAGGAATAAGTTACAACATTAATTTGCCCCCTTATATTTGGTAAGTTACCAAGACTTGAATATACTACACATGACTTAAGGAGGATACCTGACATTATGATATTGGTAGTTGATCCTTAGGATAAGTCATCACTATCAGATCAGTAGGGGTCCGACATCCGGCACCCCCACTGATCAGTTTTCAGCTCCAGTATAGGCCAGAAGAAAACAGTGAATGGCGCTGGAATAGCTTGGCTGACCTCACTACAGTGGCCATTGCCAAAACTACAGCATGGCTCCGCAGCTGAAAACAGCTCATTGGTGGAGGAAGCCGAGCGTCAGACCCCCACCGATCTAATAAACACATTAGATGAAAATGGGCTGATGAACGGTCATTTGTCCGGCACTGGCCCAAAACACGTTACGGACTACATTGAAAAAAATACAATTTGGTTGCCTTTTTTTTTATGACTTCAGATGTAGTGGGTCGGTTTCCAGTTGAAACACACATGATGGTAAGAGTGGAGTAAGCCTCTGGCAGGGGAGGGCAAAAAGATTTGGAATTTTAACCCCTTAATGACCAAGCCAATTTTGACCTTAACGACAAAGCCAAATTTTACAATTCTGACCACTGTCACTTTGAGGTTATAACTCTGGAACGCTTCAACGTATCCCACTGATTCTGACATCGTTTTCTCGTGACATATTGTACTTCATGTTAGTGGCAAAATTTCTTCGATAAGACTTGCGTTTATTTGTTAAAAAAAAATTGAAATTAAATGCAAATTTTGAAAATGTTGCAATTTTCAAGCTTAATTTTTATGCCCTTAACCCCTTCGCCCCGAAGCCTGTTTTCACCTTCCTGACCAAGCCAATTTTTACACTTCTGACCACTGTCACTTTATGAGGTAAGAACTCTGGAACGCTTCAACGGATCTTGGCGATTCTGAGACTGTTTTCTTGTGACATATTGAACTTTATGATAGTGGTAAAATTTCTTTTATATGACTTGCGTTTATTTGTTAAAAAAACGGAAATTTGGTGAAAATTTTGCAATTTTCAAACTTTTAATTTTTATGCCCTTAAATCAGAGAGTCAGATCGCACAAAATAGTTAATAAATAACATTTCCCACATGTCTACTTTACATCTGCACAATTTTTGAAACACAATTTTTTTTGTTAGTAAGTTATAAGGGTTAAAAGTTGACCAGCGATTTCTCATTTTTACAACAAAATTTGCAAAACTATTTTTTTAGAGACCACCTCTTATTTGAAGTGACTTTGAAGGGCCTATATGACAGAAAATACCCAAAAATGACACCATTCTAAAACTGCACCACTTAAGGTACTCAAAACTACATACAAGAAGTTGATTAACCCTTCAGGTGCTTCACAGGAATTTTTGGAATGTGGAAGGAAAAAAATAAACATTTGCTTTTCTTTCACAAAAATTTTTCTTTAGACCTATTTTTTTTTTACTTTCCCAAGGGTAACAGGTTAAAGTGGACATTACATTTTGTTGTGCAATTTCTCCTGAGCATGCTGATACCCCATATATTGGGGAAATCTACTGTTTGGGCACAAGGCAGGGCTCGGAAGGGAAGGAGCGCCATTTCACTTTTTGAATGTAAAATTTGCTCACATAATTATCGGTCACCAAGTCATGTTTGGAAAGCCCCTGATGTACCTAAACAGTGGAAACCCCCAACAAGTGACACCATTTTGGAAACTAGACCCCTTAGAGAAATTATCTAGATGTGTATTGAGCACCTTGAACCCACAGGTGCTTCACAGAAGTTTATAACGTTAAGCCGTGAAAATAAAAAAAAATCACATTTTCCCAGATAAATCTTTTATAGCTCCAAATTTTGCATTTTCATAAGGGTAACAAGAGAAATTGCTCCATACAATTTGTTGTGCAATTTCTCCTGAGTGCGCAGATACCAAATATGTGGAGGAAAACAACTATTTGGATGCGTGGCAGGGCTTGGAAGGGAAGGAGCGCTGACTTTTTTGAATGTAAAATTTGTTGGAATAATTAGTGGACACGTTTGGAGAGGCCCTGATGTGCCTAAACAGTGGAAACCCCCCACAAGTGACACCATTTTGGAAACGAGACCCCTTTGGGACCTTATCTAAATGTGTATTGAGCACCTTGAACTCCCAGGTGCTTCACAGACGTTTATAATGTTAAGCCTTGAAAATAAAAAAAAATCGCATTTTTCCCACAAAGTCTTTTTTAGCTACAAATTTTCTATTTTCACAAGGGGAATAGGAGAAAATGGACCCCAAAGTTTGTTGTGCAATTTCTCCTGAGTTCACCGATACACCATATGTGGTTGAAAACTACTTTTGAGGCACAGTGCAAAGCTCAGAAGGGAAGTAGCGCCATATTACAGTGCTGATTTTGCTGCACTTGTTTGAGGGTGCCATGTCACATTGGCAGAGCCCCTGAGGTGCTAGAACCCCCCATAAGTGACCCCATTTTACCAATTAAACCTCTCAATAAATTCATCTAGGGATGCAGTGATTATATTGACACCACAGGTGTGTCAAAAACTTATATACCATTGGGTAGTGAAAAAAAAATTTCCTACTTTACCAGCAAGATTGTGTTTTAGCCCCAAGTTTTACATTTTCACTGGGAAATGGGTAAAAATGGCACCAAAATTTGCCCCACAATTTCTACTGTACGTGGCAATACCCCATATCTGGCTGTACAGTACTACTTTGCCATACAGAGTGACTCGGAAGGGACGGAGTGCTATTTTCCTAGACTATAAAGAGCCCCTAAGTGCTAGAAAAGCAGAATCCCCCCTCAAGTTACCTCACTTTGGAAATTATACCCCTTTGGGAATTTATCTACAGATGCAGTAATGATTTTGACTCCATGGATGTTTTCAGAAACAAGCAGAAATGGATGTTGCCGAGTGAAAATTGCAAACTGCCATTGTAGTGACCAGTACATTATGCTCAGCTCATGCTCTTGTAGACACGCACCTGTAAAATATGCTGGCTCTCATCACTACAGAAATGCCAAACATGTGGGCGCTAAATGTGGTTTAGGCACACTGGGGCTCAGAAGGGAGGGGGGCATTTGGATTTGGGAGCAGAGAATTTGCTGAATTTTGGGGAGCGAGGAGCCATTTAGCTTTCCCAGAGCCTTTTGCTACCAGTAACGTGGAAGCCCCCTATATTTCCGTTAACAGTGGGGACTTGCTTTTTTTGTGGACTGAGTTGAAGCTTTTATTGGGAACATATTACATAACGTTTGGGTTCACATTTACCCAGCGCCAGTAGCGCAGCTACTGGGGGGGGGGGCAGAGGGGTCCATTGCCCCAGGCCCCGTCACATGCAGGGGCCCACTGGGAGACATGGCCGCTTTTCTCATTTGGCCGTATCTGAAGTGTCAGTTAGAGAACAGCACAACACCGGCTCCCCTTTCTGACAGACTTCACAGTGACAGGCTGCAGAGCCTCAGCTGTCTCACAGGAGGAGATGCTTCCTGGCCGGCAGCAGCTGCAGTTAGTTTCTGCTGTGCAGGCTCTGATTGTCTCAGGCACGCTGGGTCCTAGTGCCTTCTGTCCAATAAATTGGACACTTCTGGTCCTGCCTCAGTCACTGGCTGCAAACTTGATCCGTAAGTGGGGATGGAATTTATTAAATTCATTCAGCTTAGGCATG
>VIAB01006612.1:43586-56607 GCA_009801035.1 Oophaga pumilio | reverse complement strand
GCCAGGGTTCAGGTGCTGCAGTAACCTTGGTCATGGCTACAGCCCTGGCCGACCTTTACAACTGCATGTCAACATCAGCGCCTGTATCACGATTTGTTTAATTTTTGGGGGAAGAAAATTATTTTTGGTGCGTTCTGTAAATTATTATTTTTTGCATCCTCTTCCCATAATATCGACATCTACTATTACGTTTTGTGATAATTTTCATCTTTTGTACTGTACTCCGCAGGAAGCTTTTCACCATAGAATGTGCTCACAGACTGTAAATATTCCACAATTGTGTTCTTCTAACAGCCTCACAAATTACAGTATTCCCGTCTTCTGCGTAACATTATCAGACCCTTCACTTTAGGCTAGAAAAGTCTTTGATCGGCCATTTTTGCTGAGATTGGGTTATGGATAATTATCCTGAAAATTGACACCGGAGCCGTTATTGTAAATGTCCATTTTCAAGGTATAAGGGCAGCAAGGAACTTTGAAGATAAGGATAAAAATTAATCTCTTTGTAGACGGCAATTACATAGGATCATATTTACAGTGAAAGGAATGACGTGTCAAGACTACAGGCTGATATACCAGCTATTCCGATTTCAACTGGTGTAAAATATATAATATACTGTATACAGAAAACACTACAACTCCCAACATAATCTCACCACAGAACATGAAGATAATCCAATTCTACTCTTCAATATACATAGAACACTACAACGCTCAACATTACACGACCACTTGACATGGTTAAGGCCCCCTTCACACTTCCTAGTGATTAATAGTTAGGGAAGAGGCCATGGATATTGGCCCACATCCCAGACTAATAACATCAGCCTTTAGCGACCCTAGGAATAGCACATCAATAAGATACGCCAAATCTGGGGCTTAGCTTCACTCTTCCTTCTTGCCCTGGTACGGTGGCATGTGGGGTAATAGGGTTGGGGTTGATGTCAGCTGTGGGGCTTCTTATAGACGCCTCTCCATTACTAACCCCTGTCTTAAGGCCAACGGCCATAAAACAGCTGAAATCAACCCCAGCTCTATTACACCACTTACCACTGCACCAGGGCATGTGAGAAGAGCGAGACTAAGCGCCATATTTGGCGCATCTTATTGATGAGTCATTTCTGAGGCCACTGAGGGATGATGTTATTAGCCTGGGAGGGGGGCAAAATCCATGGCCCCTTCCCTGGATATTAATATCAGCCCACAGCTGTCTGTTTAACCTTTGCTGTTAGAATTTATAGGGAGACCTTACATAATTTTTTTTTTCTGGGGTCCCCCTGTAAAATAACCAGTAAAGGCTAAGCAAACAGTTGAGAGCTGTTATTAATCTATTTATCATGTTTCTCATCGCTGTTTATTTCTTTGAACATCTTTAATACCTAACACTTTTTAATTTCTGTTCTGCATTTTATTCCATACCTGCCACACTGACAGCACATTGATGACACAGACACACGGATAAGGACAGCACACGGACACATGGATGGCGCATGGACTCGGACCATTTATCTCACTAGTACTGATTTTTCCTCTACAGGAATGACCAGGACGTGTGGGACCTAAGGCATAGTACTACTACTTCTGACATGACCCAACCACTAGACACATACAAAACTACTGAACACGACCATAACATAAATTTTATTATACCCTATGCAAGCAAAACACTACAACATCCAACATGATCTGACAACTGGAAATGAGTATTACCAATATACTCCTAAATTACATGTAGAACACTACAACTCCCACCATGGCCCTACCAATGGATGTACTCACAATACAATTACAATATCTGCATATACATATTATTCTCTATATGTAGAATATCACAACTCCTAATGTGATCCAACCACTGGACATTACCATAATACAATTACAATACATTCTATACCGAGAACACTACAATCATCAACATGTCCAAAAAACTGAACATGAACTGAACATTAGCTCACCTCACCCCCACCTTCTCCCTAATTAATTGCCAGAAATTAAGATAGAAATTAACTCTGGTCCATGACCAGAGAACATGTCCTGCCCAAAGATGCACTAAATTCACTAAGAGGCCCATGACATAAATTTAGTGCATCTTGTTCCAGTGTACTCTCCCTCAAGACAAAGCACCGATCTTGATTAAAACTACTCTTGAGACCTGTGTCTCAACTGGCAGAATAGCTGCATACTGGTGAGCTTCTGGAGTGGACTTAGGCTGGAGAAAAAAAAATCTTTTGCCCTCAGTCTGCCGAACAGAAGACTTATTTCTTCTGATTTCACATGCCTTATCCTCAGCTCGCTGAGGTATGTGGGCTTACGCAATATGCTCTGCCCAACTACGGACAAAGCCGAAAAATAGAAGTGTCATGCACCGACACACGTACTTCAGGCTCATGTACCAGAACTACATTTGCCAGCACATGGGCACTTTTGTTTTTTGGCTTTTCCCGCAGTTGGGCAAAGCAAACTGCGCAGGCGCAAAATGCAATATTTATGAGCAGGCGCGAGATGTCGCATGGCGATGGGGATCATTATCATTGGGAGGGATGCAGAAGCCCGAAACCACGCCCATCGGACCGGACTGAGAAGATTACCATACAGCGCGGGAGAAATTAAAAAAGGTTTTCGGAAGTATACAAGGGGAGTATAGGGCTTATATAAGGATTTAGGGAATTCAGCGCAGACGCTGAATAAGGGGATATTTTTTTGTGATATTATGTTACAAAACTGGTGACAGGTTCCCTTTAAGGTGTTTTACGAGAGAATTCTGGCATAAACACCATCAAGAAATCACCACCTTAATAATAAATAACTAAAAATTAAAAACCCCACAAGTGGATACTGTTGTACAGTTAAGGAAATTGGCTGCCGCCATCATTATTAAAGTTTTATTATCAAAAAGCATACCTTTAATAAATACCAAAAAAGAAAAAACAATGGCATTTACCGGTCCTATTAAAATATAATGTTTTTATTCAAGACATCGCGTTTAAAACTGACCGCAGGGGAGAGTGAGGCGCATAGGACGGACAACAGTCATTTAGCACCTGTCTGTGTTTTATCGGGATCTGGGTGTCCAATAATTCCATGTGGATCCCTCCAGGATCACAGAGTGATTTCTTGTGCACAATATTCAGTGGGACCATTCACTTGTCACTAATAGGAGACAATACCGGAAGATCGAAAGCCATTTCCTTTAATCTTTCTTGGTTTATCTATAGGACCACATCGATGGTCGGCAGTGTCAGTCACCCCCTGTATGTGTGCCAGACATATCTTTTGGAGAGATAATGAAGGTTATCACAGTGTGATTGTGAATCATTTTATTTCACACGCCATCACTTCCCCATACAGACTACCTAATTGTCAGATCCTATTAGGTCCGGAGCGAGTCTCTGACGCCCATATGAGGGGAAACACTATACCCTATTAAACCAAGAAATACTGAGAATGTGGAATTACCACGGATGGCTCTAAAGGATAAGATATATTCAGTTGTGGGGTCTTTGCTGGCTTAGAATCTAGAATTTCTCTTTTTAGTTATATCACAATGGATAAAGAGTAGAGTAATATTTTGTTTAATGTTTTATATATCAATTTTGAGCTATATTATGCCCTTTTATTTATTCCTATACATAGAAACCATCAATCCCATAGCTTCCAGCTGTCATGAATCCAGCGGGACTGTCCCGATTTGGGGGGAGGTGTCCCGCTGTTCCGGGAGGTAAGGGCTATGTTCCGACTTCCACTCACTTTGTGTGATGTCGTCTCTCCTGCATTCTTTATTGCTCCTTAGATCCTTCTCCCCGGGGAGCCATGCCAGCATCTCCCTACATATATACATTAAATTAAATAACTTATTTTTTCCTTTTCTTGAGATCTGATCTCACAGGATTCGAACACCCAACCTGCAACATTGGAAGCAGCAGCAAAATTATTTATCAGCCACAGGCCGTATTGACAAGTATAACAAAATTTTCTATCCTTGAATGTCCTCTGTATTCTCCTAAATTACAGGTAGATTGTACTGATGCATAGAGATACATCTCTATAAACCAGTACATTTTTATGTACCTGTATTTTAGAGGGAAAATAAAGTCAGATTTTTTTCTTCCTTTAAAATTACAAAAAAAGATTAAAAACAGTTAAAATGACTATTTAATGCACTTCTTTTAAAAAATAAACATAAGAAAACAACAAATAACAGACATATTTATTGTATATGTAATTATAACAACCCATACAACACATCCCTGACATCCTATATTTTAAGCGTCAAACCCATTGACTGTTATAGAAATTAATATTGCTTAACTATAATGGGGCCTTTTGGTTTCATTTAAAGTGTGCAGCATTTGGTGGACACCCCAATAGAAGCAAAGCAGACCCCATTAAAAAGGGATACGTATGATGGCTTTTACATCCGACATGCAACAAATACAGTTTGAAACAAAATTAATAGTGGTTCTGGTGCCTTATTCCTGTATGAATAGTTGTTCTAGTAATGTATTCATGTACTGATGGTGTCTCTGGTCTTGTATTCCTGTACTGATGGTGATTGTGGTGACATCTTCATGTAGTAATGGTTGTTCTTGTGCTGTATTCATGCAGTATTGATGGCTCTGGTGATGTAATCACATAATTATGATGGTACTGGTGCTGTATTCATCACCAGAACCATTATCAGTACATGAAAACAAAACCAAAATCATCATCAGTATATGAATATTTCGCCATAGCCATCAACAGTACATAAAAACAGCACCAAAACCATGATCTGTAAATTAATAGGTCAGTAGAACCACCATCAGTACTGGAACATTACCAGAATCACCATTAATAGATAAATGCATCACCAGAACCACTATCAGTACATTAAGGCATCAGCAGAATCTCCATTAGTATATGAATACAATACAAGAACCACTGTCAGAAAATAAATAGTATACCATCATCAGTACATAAATACAACACCAGAACTACCATCAGTACACGAATACACCACCAGCAGTACATGAATACATCACCAAGTTTAGTACAGTAATCAGTTGTAATGTCAAGTCAGGCCCATATGCATTTGCGTCCCATGAACCTACAACTCCCAGTATGTATTTAACAATAGTAAGCAGATGCTGGGAGTTTTTGTTATAAGTCATTATCAGACTGTGGAACATACAGGAACCACAGTACTGATGAGATAGTGATAGTAAGTATCAACAAGTAAACATTTACATCCAGGTAACTTAAAGTTGACATTTTCTCTGATTGAGTAGTTTATTTCTTTTCATCTGCATTTTGTTCAAATGTCATGGTGACTTGTCACATCCACAGGTCTTCTCTGCAGATTTCTCTCTTCTCCAGTCTTCTGTAGCCCACCCCCACATGAGGGCCTTAAAAATAAAAGTGTTATTAAAATGCCCTCTGTACGAAAATATCTGTCCATATTATGATCTAAATAAGCCTCATATGGTAGATGGCCTCTACACTGTCTGCCCTTATGAGTTACACCGGCCATACTGTCTGCATTAATGAGGTATAACCTTTCCACTGTCTGCCATTATCAGCTATATTCGCCACATCATATACAACTGTGAACCACAGTCTATACCATGGCTGTCCCCTCTTCAATGTTTTCCCTTACACTCTCTATATCTCCACACTGCCCCTCATCATGCTAACATCTCTCCATACTGGGCCCTAATTTCAGGCAGCCTCTTCTACATATTCATACTGTGTCCCTTTTTATATGATGTCCTCATCGTGCCCACCATGTTGTCCTCTCCAAACTGTACCCCCTCCTTATACTGTCCTCCTACACAGTATGATGGTCACCACAGCCACCTATACAGTATAATATCCACAACAGACCCCAATATACACTATGATGTCCGTTACAGCCACCCATGCAGTATGGTGTTCACTACAGACCCCCATTATATAGTATGATGGTCCCCATAGCACCCCATACGGTATTATGGCCCTCAAACACTATGCTGTATAATGGCCCTAAAGCCCCTTATGTACAGTATAATGTCCCCCACAGCACCCCACACAGTATGATATCCTCCACAGCCCCCCAATATACAGGATAATGTCACCCACTGCTGCCTATACTGTATGGTCACCACAGTTACCTATATAAGGCTCCCAACAGCACCCAATACAATATGGTCACCCTCTTGTTATGTGTCCACAGCCCCTCTTACAATGTCCCCATAGTCAACCCCTCTTGTAATGTCCCCATAGCCAGTCCCCACTTTTAATGTCCCCCTGCTGCGCGCTGTCTGTTCCCGCCAAGTCTGCCCGTTTCTGCACGTGCTGCGGCTGTAAACACTTAGCCACACCCCCTGCTTCGGCCTGCAAAGATTGGTCCGGTCTCTTAAGCTTTCACCCGGACAACAGTCCTGACAGTTCCGGACCTGGCACAAAACAGGTACCCACGGTCCTTCTTCTTACACTCCCCCTCTCCTTTTGCTTGCCATTCCACAGGAGAGAGTTCTTGCAGTAAACGTTGACATTCCTCCATCTCCTGGATGATTCGCTGCCAAATAAATTGGTCTTGTTCATATTGGTTGGGTGGTATTCCTGCTGTTGTCCGTTCTGTGCTGCGTAAGTCAGGTTGAGTAGTGGAGATGGGTTGAGTAGTGGAGTCAGGTTGAGTAGTGGAGTCAGGTTGCGTGGGAGAGGACGGGGACGCTCCCTGGTTCAATGGAACAGCCAGTTCGGGAGCTTCAAGTTCCTGTTCCTCTTCTGGGTTGATGGGCAGCGGGTCGGAGAATTCTTCCTTGTCATAGTCGAAAGCTGTGGAGGGGAGCGTCTCAGGAACAGCTTGTGTTCTCTCTATTGGATCGGGGTCTCGTGACAAGCAAGGACATAACATGTTCCGATTAACTACTCGAGTGGGAGCGCCTTTTTCCCCCTCAGGTTGATCCTCATAGAAGGGACCTTCAGATCCGATCCTGCGTTTCACCTGATACGGGGTCTTTTCCCACCGATACTCCAATTTGCCTCGACATAAAAGCTGTCCCTCGCAGGGGAGTCACTTCATGATGTTCAAGTTCCCGGAACTTGGTCTGCACAAGTCAATGTAGGGTCTGCAACTGGTGATGATGTTCACGGACCCAGGTGGACACCCCCGTCCGTGGGTAGTCCTCCTCTGGATCCAATTCCAGCTCAGTGATCTCTCGCCCCTTCCGGCCGAACAGTAGGTTGTAGGGTGTATATCCAGTTGTACTGTGCACCCGATTGTTGTACACCCAGACTAATTCAGCCACAAACTCGGGCCAGCAAACTTTTCGGTTTCCCTCCAGGGTACTCAGCATCTGAATCAGTGTCTGATTAAAATGCTCGCAGGCCCCATTCCCTTGGGGATGGTAGGGCATCGTCCTGCATTTCTCAATCCGATACAGGTGATGCAATTCTTCCATAACCCGTCCTTGGAAACAGGCGCCTTGGTCAGAATGAATTCTCTTCGGACAACCGTACACTCGGATGAAGTCTCTGCAAATGGCCTGTGCTGCCGACTCAGCAGTTTGATCCTGGGTTGGAGTCAACACCGCAAATTTTGTGAAGTGATCTGTCACCATCAGACAGTGTTCATACCCAAGGTGGGCTGGGCCTACAGTCAAGTAGTCAATCATCAACACCTCTAGAGGAGCAGAAGTCACGATGGTTTGCGTAGGTGCCCTCGGTTCTGGAGGCTTCGCTAGCTTGCAGTTCATGCATTGTCGAAAAGCTTCATCTACTGCCGCTTTCAGTCGAGAATGGTAGACCAACTTCTGTAGCCACTGGAATGTCTTTTCCGGGCTGAAGCGGGCTCCTCTCTCATGAGGTTCTGTGGCCACCTCACGCAGCAACTTTTCCGCGAGTACCACCTGCCAGGTGACCCCCACCGCTCGTGCCAACTGTACCTTCCTATACAGCAGGCAATCTTCCAACTGAAGCCTCACCCACTGCCGAAGAATCTGTAGAGCTCCCAGGGACAGGGCATCTCTCTCTCTTGAACTAGGGAGTTGTCTTAAGGCTACCCATTGCCTCATCTGAGCGAGTTCCCCATCTTCCTGATGAAGCCGTAGCCAGTCGTCACGGGTTCGCCCAAGTGTGTGTTCTCTGGACGTCTCCCCGATCTGTCCCACCGTCTGGGCGGAGTTACGAAACTCAGTGTTCTCTGCTCCTCTCCAATAGGGGATCTTTTATCAGTACTTGGCCATGCGGGCCACCCATCTCTGCTGTAGGGCCCCTAATTTTGCATTTTCACATGAGCCAGAGGACTGTTATCTGTGCGCACCAAGACTTCGGACCCTGACAGGTACTCAGCAAACTTCTCAGACATTGCCCACACCAATGCCAGTAGTTCCAGATTGAAAGAACTGTAGTTATCTGAGTTCCGTTCGGAGTCATGGAGGGACCAACTCGCATACACAATCACTCGTTCTTTCTCGTCTTGCATTTGTGATAATACCGCTCCTAGTCCATGCAGACTTCCATTAGTGTGAAGGATGAAAGGTTGAGAGAAGTCTGCATAGGCCAGTATGGGTGCCTCAGTCAGGGCCATCTCCAGGGCATGGTAAGCTTCTTCCTGACTATCTCCCCACTGAATGTTCCGATTCTTTGTGCCGGACGGTACTCCTTTCAACAACTCCAGCAACGGGTTAACAATGCAAGTGAAGTTTTTCTCGAACCATCGATAATACCCAGTGAGTCCCAGAAAGGCCCGGACATCCTTCACAGTCTTCAGTGTGGGCCAGTCCTGTACCGCTGCTATCTTCTTACGCGACGGTCTCACCCTTTCAGCGGAGATGACGTGTCCCAAGTACTCAATCTGCTTGCGAAAGAGGTGACATTTCCGAGGTATTACTTTCAGGCCGTGCCTCAGTAGTCGGCTCAATAATTGCTCCAGCATTTGTAAGTGCTCCTCGAAGGTGGCTGCAGACGATAATGTCATCTAAATAAATGAAGGTAGCCTCAAAGTTCAAGTCTTCTAAGCATCTCTCCATCAATCGTTGGAAGTTCCCGGGTGTGTTGGTAAGGCCTAAAGGCATCCGGTTGAACTTGAACAACCCCATAGGCAGTATGAATGCTGCCTTCGCCCGGTCATGCTCGGACATGGGCACTTGCCAATATCCACTGGCCAGATCTAAAGACAAGAAGTACTTTGCTTTTCCCAATGCAGGCAGTGATTCTTCAATCCTCGGTAGTGGGTACGAGTCTCTCACAGTGCAAGTGTTCAGGTTCCGGTAGTCTACATAGAAGCGCAGGGTCCTGTCCTTCTTCCTTACTAGAACAATGGGTGCAGCCCACGGGCTTTGGCTCTCTCGGATGACTCCTCTCTGGAGCATTTGCGCCAACATCTCCTTCCCCTCCTGGTACATTTGTGGTGGGATCTGTCGGTATCGTTCCCTAATGGGTGCAGTGCTTCGCGTTGGAATCTCTTGAGTGATAGCTATGGTACACTCGTAATCATCGTCATGATGAGAAAAAACATCCTGGTATCGCTCTAGCACTGCTTCCACTTGTTGTGGTGAGAGTTCCGTTAGCTTGGCCCGCATCTGCTCTAGAATTTGGCGTCCCTCCTTTTGGTGGTTAGATTCTTGCTCGGAGGACACCGACACAGCCACTGTCCAGGGATCCCCCTGCTTCAGTGCCAACTGAACAACCTTCCGGTGGTATCAGCTCTTCTGACATTCCCATGATCTCTGCTTCTTCACTCTTGGGCGAAAGCGTGAGATCGCCTTCCCCAAGATTGACACATCACACTGGTACATTTCGGTTGTGAACGATGGCTAACGTCCGCGAAACGAGGAGCCCTGGAGGTAATTGCTCCATAACAGCTGGCTCTTTCTGGACTTCAATTCCTTCAAGAGGGGTACAGGCTCGAATAGGCAATGTGAGCACAGTCTGACCTGGTGGTAAGGCGAGATTGGCGGAGGCCGGAACGATCACCTTGCCTAATGCTCTCCCTTCACTTGATGTCTCTTGGGCTTGAGCCACACGTATCAACTGTTGGAACACTTTTCTCTGAGGGGTGCGAGGGCTCCATCAATTCAGAAACACATCGGCTGACTTGTTGACCAGGATGTTTCCAAGTTCCTTCCATACGTTCATTCCTACATTCCTAAAGTCACAGGGGGGCCACTACCAGGGTCCCTGGCCGTTAACACGACTGCTTTAAAGCCCACATCTTTGCCGCACACAGTGATTTGCATCCCTGCCACCCCTGCGACCGGGATGGGCAGCTGATTGGTTGTTGTCAATTTGATCACGGGACCCCACTCAAGTTGCATCGCCTCGGGGAAGTGATGTCTGAAATAAGTCCCAGGCATCGTAGTTACTTGAAAGCCGGTATCAACTAAACAGCGGACGGCCCAGCCATCCATTTTGGCCCAAACGAGAGGACTCAATGAAACTAAACTTGTGTGACTTTTTTCTCTCCTTCTTGACTGCTCAGGCTCCGGGCGACATTCCCCAATCACGGAGCCTCCTAGTTTAAAGGACGGCGGTGGAGGGGCCTTCCACGGTGCGCACATCCTTTAGCATAATGTCCAGTGTCCCCGCAGTTGAAACAGGTCGGCTGATCCTCTATGCATTGCGGTCTCAGTCCCTGGCGGGGCTTGGGATCAATTCTGCCTTTAGAGGGGTCCAGTGGTACTGAATGTTTCTTCTTCAGGTCAGACCATTCCTCTCGCATGTCTTGGATTTCCTTCCAGAGCTCTCTCACCCAACTTGGTTCGGTTGCCAACGGGACCGATACCTCTCCGCTCCGGTGCTTCCCTGCCGTGACTGTCACCCTCTGCAAAAACGCATGAATTAAGCATCCTATCATTTAGAATGAATTCCGCAATTTTTGTGCACATGGTGCGTTTTTTTCCGCGAAAAAAACGCATTGCGGAAAAAGAAGCAACATGTTCATTAATTTCGCGGAATTCTAGCATTTTTCCCGCTATATTATTGATCTAGAAAGTTCAGGGAAAAATCGCGGTAAAAACGCGTCAAATCCGCGCAAAAAAAAAAACCACACCAAAAACGTGCAAAATCCGCGCAAAAAAAACAACGCGTTTTTGCCGCGAAAAAAGTCCGGTTTTGCTCAGGAATATTCTGCAAACATTCCTGAACGTGTGCACTTAGCCTCAAAGTGTTCAATTCAGTCCTAGGAGACCAGAGTGTTGGATACTTGTTTTCAGGACAGTTGGAGGTTTTGCTTCACTGTGAAACAATTTAAAAAAAAAAAAAATTTACAAATCGGGAGAATACAAACTTCAAAAAATTCACTAATCTCTGGTCTTAGCCAATAATTACTGGCGCTGTCAAAATCCTTTTCAAAACAGAGATATTTGTAACATATTGGCCATAAATAGGATGACATTAAATAGAGCGGTAATACATGGCCACTTGGAAATTCTTCCTTTCATGGCTCAAGCAGTAAATACTACTAATATCATGCACTACTGGTTTGTCTTTGTTCTCCTGTTTGAGTAATGATGAGTATTGATAATTAGTAATTAATAATTGAGTTTGAGTAATGATAATAATGTCAGGTTTTACAAGACGGTAAATCCATAGGTAAATGTCTTCTCATTGTCCAACTCTAATGAGCCATGTGTTATCATAATACCAAGGACAGCACCGAGATGTCACTCCTCTAATGTCCATACATAACCCGACTCTGAGACAATACTGCCCTTCACACATGTTATGTTTTCAGATGAGTTGAATGGACTTGTCAGTCACCAAAAAAACAAAAGGTTTGGATTTGAGACAACAAATTTACAAATGATCAGGTCAAACCTATAATCCTACAATAGTAACTAGAAAACGGCAAAAACCCTTATAAGACGGATGCCCATAATTTCATATTACGTTTTGGACTTCAAATATGACCATTAGAATAAATCCCAGGATCATGTCTAACCTCCAAATACCTAAAGCATAGAACTTGTAATATTATATCCAGGCTCTACTTAATCTTTTTTAATGAATTATGCGTCGCAGCATAGTGTTCCAGAAGAGTTCTATAGTCTCACGTCTCTTACAGTAAAGATTCTTCGTCTGTAGATGATTAAAACTTCTTTCCTCTAGAGGTATAGGATGCCCCTTCATCAATGCAGACCAAGATGTTAAAAAAAATCATCATACATAACTCTGTACTGTCCATTCATCTATGGCGGGTGAAATAAATGTTGAACACGTCAATAATTTTCTAAGTAAATATATTTCTAAAGGTTCTATTGACATGAAATTCTCATCAGATGTCGGAAACAACCCATCCAATCCACACAGAAATCAATCTATAGATGTCCATAAATTAGGTTATGTGTAATAGTGAGAAACAATGTAGGGAAGAAGTATTGAACACACTTACTGACATTTATGTAATGCTCCGTACAAAAGCCTTTGTTGGTGACTGATAACTGCTTCAAGACGCCTCCTGTATGATGAAACTAGTTGCAGACATTGTTCAGGTGTGATTTTTTCCCATTCTTCCACACAAACACTTTCACGTCCTGAAGATTCCATGGGCTCCTGCTATGAACTCTGAACTTTAGTCCTGCCATACATTTTCTATTGGATTCAGGTCAGATGATTGGCTAGGTTATTCTAACAGCTTTATTTTCTTCCTCTGAAACCAATTGAGAGTTTCCTTGGCTGTGTGTTTGTGTTCTTTGTCTTTCAGAAATGTCCACCCTCGTTTCATCTTCATCATCTGGGTAAATGGCAGCAGATTTCTATCAAAAAATGTTTTGGTACTTTCATCTATTCATCCTTCCTTCAATCACAATGTTTGCCAATGCCGGATGATGAAAAACAGCCCCACAGCATGATGTTCCCACCTTCAAACTTCACTATCACGGTTGGTGTGGTGTTTTTGGGGTGGTAAGCAGTGCCTTTTGGTCTCCAAACATGGTGTGCAATAAGCATCCAAAAAGTTCAATTTTGGTCTCTTGTGACCATACTATATTCTCCCAATATTTCACAGGCTTTTCTGAATGTTGTTAACCCCTTCATGACCCAGCCTATTTTGACCTTAAAG
>VIAB01006611.1:81652-105069 GCA_009801035.1 Oophaga pumilio | reverse complement strand
TTAGTCTCCTTGTCTGTGGTTTCTTTCCCTGCTGTGTCTTGCTTAGTGTTCTCTCTGAACCACTTTTTGCCTATTGTCCACACTCGTGTGGTTCTGCTCCGTTCCACTCTGCTTTTCTCCTGCCGCTGCAGAACCTCTTGCTGCAGCTCCTCTACGCATATCTTGCGGTTCTGCTCTGCTTCACTCCAGCAGCTGTAGAACCTCTTGCTGCAGCTCCTCTCCGCATACCTTTCGTTTCCGCTTTGCTCCTGCTGCTGCAAAACCTCTTGCTGCTCTACAGCCCTTCTCCACAGCCTTGTGGTTCTCCTCCTGTGTGAACAGGTCTCTACCTGTTCCTCCATACACCATTCCTTCTAGTCAGTACCAGTACCTGCACTTGCTGTGTGAACAGGACTCTACCCATTCCACACACCACTCCTTGTTCCTGTGCCGTTCCAGTTGGTCCCTGTCTCTGTGTATCAGCGGTGCCTACCTACCCATTGTCTCAGTCGTGCCTGCCAGCCCTGTGTCTCAGCCGTGCCTACCTGCCCTGTGTCTCAGTCCTGCCTGCCTGCCCTGTGTCTCAGCTGTGCCTACCTAATCTGTGTCTCAGCTGTGCCTGCCAGCCCTGTGTTCCAGCCATGCCTGCCTGCCCTGTGTCTCAGCTGTGCCTACCTACCCTGTGTCACAGCCATGCCTGCCAGTCCTGTGTTCCAGCCGTGCCTGCCTTCCCTGTGTCTCAGCCATGCCTGTCTGCTCTGTGTCTCAGCCGTGCATGCCTGCTCGTGTATCTGCCATGTCCATCTGCCAGTATCTCAGCCGTGCCACCGTCTCCCCAAGTGGGATCAGCAGCCACAACCAGACACCACCCTGGAGTGGCACCTGGAAGTTGCCTGCCGCACAAGCCTGACCTCACCATCAGAGGCTCCAGTGAAAACCTAGGCAGCTGTCCCAGTCATGCCCCTTCCAGGGTAGTCTAGGTTGTGGCACAGTGGGGCCACAACCCCCTGGCTCACGCCCATCAGCCAGGGCATGAGTGTGACACTATTTGTGTAGAATGGAGGTTAAGGAGGCTATTTGTGTAGACTTGGCGATAGTGGGGCTATCACTGTAGGCTGGGATTTAGGGGGACTTTCACTGTAGGCTGGGATTTAGGGGGGCTTTCACTGTAGGCTGGGATTTAGGGGGCTATCACTGTAGGCTGGGGTTTAGAGGGGCTATTACTGTTAATTTATTAGACTTGATAGTAGATTATTTATAGGGTAAATGTGCCAGACTAAAAAATATAGCCGCCATATATGTCAGCTAAACAAGTATTTCACTAAAGCCCCCATACACTATAGACAGCTGTCCCATCATTCAGCTGGCAGCTTTCTCACCCAACTCTCCCATACACAGGAGCACTCACTTTGTTGAGCACTCTTGTGTTTTCTATAAGAGAACTGCTGCTAGACATCTCTGGAGGCGTGCTTATATTTTAGAGAACAAAAGGATCCGCATTCCGAATTCAGATATGCTGAATCCTTATCTCCCTGAAAATCAGACTATTGGCCGAATCTGTCTGTCTCTGAGTTTGACCAACTTTAGTCTAATGTGTGTGAGTGCCTTAACTACTATCTAAAAGATATGTGAACTTTTAGGATATGCGCACGCGATGTGTTTTAGACATCCACGAATATTGTGAGTTTTTCAGACTGAAGACACATTAGGACACAACTGACATCCTTTTTTGGTTTAAAGCGATTGCTTTTTGTTTCTTTTCCAACATCTTTTGGCCATCCTTTTTTATTTGAAATTGTATTAAGCACTAATGAGCGGCTTCCTAGCGGTAGCACAAAAATGGTTAGGTAACTATTTTAACTCCTTGGCATTTTTAAAAACCTGAAGCTGTTAAAAGAAGCTCAAAATATTTAAACTAGAAGTTTACATTCACTATATAAAAAGACACATGCATATCAATATCTAACATGAAATCAGAGTAAACCTTTCCCATTTGAGGTCAGTTAGGATTACCATAATTATTAATGTTTGCCAAATGCCAGAATAATGAGAGAGAGAATGTTTTAAGGCATGTTTACTACTTAATGCAAAGTCAAAAGTTTATAATGCAACCAATCCCCCATAAGTATATGAAGGGCACAAGAAGAAATCCCACAATAATAGTCAATAAAAAACATATAAATTTTATTGAAGAATATCTAAAAACAGAGTAAAAGAAGCAAGAATGCCATGATAGGGGACACGAGACCAAAAAACTAAATAATGGGCTATAGCACAATACAATACATCTCATAATATCACAATCAATGTGCAGAAAACCCTAACTAGAGTGATCTCACCACAAGGTAAATAATAAATAATTAGACTAAATTAACAAAAATCACCTGTGAAACACAATATTGGATAAAAATGAGAATATGAGCAGAGCTCTAAGATGATACAATCATAGAATCATAGACTCATAGAATCATAGAATGGTAGAGTTGGAAGGGACCTCCTGGGTCATCTGGTTCAACCCCCTGCTCAAAGCAGGATTCACTAAATCATCCCAGACAGATGTCTGTCCAGCCTCTGTTTGAAGACTTACATTGAAGGAGAACTCACCACCTCTCGTGGCAGCCTGTTCCACTCATTGATCACTCTTAACGACCGCCAAAGTCGTTAAAAAGATCGCTACTGCTGATGCGTCGTTAATTAAATCGTCCAGTTTGGCAGCTACTAGCGACATTAAAACGATCACAAACAACGATCTCATTAGTATGCGTCGTTATCGTGATCGTTAGCGATCTTGTTTAGTGTGGCAGTACCTTAAGTCTTCTTTTTTTGCAAGCTAAACAGTCCCAAATCCTGTAACCGTTCCTCATAGGACATGGGTTGCAGACCAGACACCATTCTGGTCGCTCTTCTCTGAACTTGCTCCAGTTTGTTGATGTCTTTTTTAAAATGTGGTGCCCAAAACTGGACACAGTATTCCAGATGAGGTCTGACCAAAGAGGAGTAGAGGGCAATAATGACCTCACGTGATCTAGACTGTATGCTTCTGTTAATACATCCCAGAATTGTATTTGCCTTTTTTGCTGCTGCATCACACTGTTGACTCATGTTCTGTCTGTGATCTATTAGTATACCCAAGTCTTTTTCACATGTGCTGTTGCTTAGCCCTATTCCTCCCATTCTGTATACGCTTTTTTCATTTTTATTTCTCAGATGTAGTACTTTGCATTTTTCCCTGTTAAAAAACATTCTGTTAGTTGCTGCCCACTGCTCCAGTTTATTTATATCTTTTTGAATCCTCTCTCTCTCTTCTCTAGTATTAGCTATCCCTCCTAGCTTTGTGTCATCAGTAAATTCTCATACAAAATGGATGTGCAAAAAATGCCCTAAACAAGTAATAGTTTGATTGATGGGTGATAGGCCTTACTAAGGTCTATCTTTTGATTGAGATAGGTAGGTCTCTTGTCCTTAGTATTTATCTTAGGAATTATTTTAGGGGTGATTATAACTCATACATACAATGAGGATTCATTGAGATGACTCTATCGATTTATCCTATCTGTCTGTATATTTATCAGCCTGTGGTGCTATTACTTGTTTAGGGCATTATTTGCACATCCATTTTGTATGAGAATTTATTGATTGTATAATCTTAGAGCTCTGCTCATATTCTCATTGTGTGGTCATTTTTATCCAATATTGTTTTTCTCAGGTGATTTTTGTTAATTTAGTCTAATTATATATTATTTACCTTGTGGTGAGATCACTCTAGTTAGGGTTTTCTGCACATTGATTATTTTAATGCACACCTGAAACACGCTGCTTCTTTCAGTAGCATCA
This sequence comes from Oophaga pumilio, assembly GCA_009801035.1. Classification (NCBI taxonomy): domain Eukaryota; kingdom Metazoa; phylum Chordata; class Amphibia; order Anura; family Dendrobatidae; genus Oophaga; species Oophaga pumilio. The sequence goes on along the minus strand of VIAB01006611.1, from coordinate 101,256 downwards.
TGGGAAATAATGGGAATAACTCCCCCTATTTTTTATTATTTGATGTCAGATATTGAGAAAAACATGCATATGTGTCTTTTTATATACAATTGCTGCTCACTAAATTAGAATAACATCAAAAAGTTAATTTATTTCAGTTCTTTAATGCAAAAAGTGAAACTCATATATTATATAGAGTCATTACACACAGAGTGACCTATTTCAAGTGTTTATTTCTGTTAATGTTGATGATTATGGCTTATGGCCAGGGTTTTTGACTGCAATTCTTCTATGAAAGCCACTTATGGTCACACTATTCCAAACAGTAGGTGGGTGTAGCTAAGTCACATCAGTTGCTGCCAGTTCTGAGCTGATGGCACAGCTGGATATCTTCCGACTTTAAAAAAAAGTAAATATAATGTGTCTCATCTACTGCACTGTTTCTTTGATTAATCACTGTGTTTACGATCATCAACATTTCCTGGTGATTCTTCAAAAGAGCTTGAACAATGTTCGGCTCACCTGGTGAGGTGGATTGACAAAACTGCAGGCTTGGGTTGAAACCAGATCCCGGCTATCGGCACTACAGGCTATCCACATGGTACAACTAGGATTTGGATATACTGCAGCTATGCTTGACGGCAGACAAATAGGCAATGCAGGACACACTGGAAACCACAGAACCAAGAGGACAGATATAGGAAAATGGCAGGTCTGAATCAGGCATAGAGGTGTAAGTAATGCAAACAGACTCCAAAACCTATTCAAAAAGCTTACAGCAAGTGATGAGTATGGCGCAGAGTTCAAAGAAATCTGAGGAAACAGCAGAAACTGTGGACTTGGATACAGTCAAAATTCAAACACATGTTTGTAGGCATAGGGAGACAATGCCACTGAGAGACACTTGTAAAACCCTATGTGGTGTACAGCATAGGGCAGCGACCATAAAGGAAGAGAGCGGAGCCCAACCAAGACAGGTGCGTTAAAAACAGCACATCATGGTCTACAATGTGATGCTAATTACTACTCATGGAAAAGCCATGAGGCAGGGTATTCAAACGCTCCAGGGTCAGATACCAAGAGAGTACATTGTTAACTAAAGGGTAAATACAAAGGCATAGTCAGATCACAGTCTGAGGTCAGAATATTAGGAAGATAGCGGATCAGATCAAAGGGCCTAGGAAAACATATGGTCAGAACGAGTTCCAATGTCAGGCAGCAATAGACCAACAAACAGAGCATAGGAATGCAATGCAAACATGCACCACCGAGCAAATTCTACGACTGGCAGAGATCTAGGACTGACAGGTTAGCTAAACAAGAGTTAAAAATGAGGACAAGTCCTCCTGCTGAGCCGCAACAAAACATCTTAAAATTTGGTTTGACCATAGATTTGTTCTCTCTGTATGACTGTTGGTTTCAGGGTGGTAAGTAGAGGAGAATGAGAAATCAATCTCCAGTTTCTTACAAAACACTCCCCAGAATTTGGAGAGAAACTCCAACCCCCTATCTGATACAATGTTCAAAGAAATACCATGCAATCTCACCACATGATTGATAAACAATCAAGAAAGCGTTTCAGCATAACACTAATAATGGAACAAAGTGAGCTTGTTTACTGAATTGGTCCACCACCACCACCCAGATAACAGTTTTCCCACCAAACAAAGGCAAATCAATATTGAAATCCATGGACAAATGAGTCCACAGTCTTTCTGGAATTCCCCGGCTGGCTGATTATGACAGACTTTACCGCATGTGCAAGTTTCATGAGCGGATACCAAATTCTTAATATCATTATAGATGAATGACTACCAAAAGAGTCTAGCAATGATTTTCCATGTAGCAGTAGCCCCAAGATGATCAATCAAGAGAGAATCTTGAAACTCCTGCAACAGACGCAATCTTAGGTAGACCGGCACAAATAATTTGGAACCTGGAGCAGCGGAAGTGGCTAACAGCAGGGCTTTAAGGATTTCTGCACCCAAATCCGAGGATACCATATAAACTACAATACCCTTAGGAATTATGGAGGAATGGAGGCCCCGAAGGAGAAACCCAATCAAAGCTGGGTCAAGTGTCAGCCCTCACATTCTTGGATCCAGGTCTGAATGTGATCGTAAAATTAAATCTAAAAAAAACTAAGGATCATCTGGCCTGTCTTGGGGTAAACCGTTTAGCTGACTCAATATAGGCTAAATTTTTATGATCTGTCACCACTGTGACTTTATAAAGTACAAGCTCGAAAAATGTCTATTCTTCAAAAAGTAATTTAACTGCCAGCAGCTCATGATTCCCAACATCATAATTTGTCTCTGCACATGAAAATTTCTTAGATAAAAATGCATATGGTCGCAAGTTGGTCATTGTTTTGGAACATTGAGACAATACAGCCCCTACCCTGACATCTGAAGAAACCACCTCCACAATTATTATTATTATTATTATAGATTTTTATAGCGCCATTTATTCCATGGCGCTTTACATGTGAAGAGGGGCAAGTATAGACAAGTACAGTAAACATGAGCAATTCAAGGCACACACAAGTACAGAAGGAGAGAGGACCCTGCCCGCGAGGGCTCACAGTCTACAGGGATGGGTGAGGATACACTAGGAGAGGGAAGAGCTGATCGTGCGGTGGTTCAGTAGACTGATGATCACTGCAGGTTGTAGGCTTGTCGGAAGAGGTGGGTCTTCAGGTTTAGGGAAGTTTAGGGAAGTTGGGTTGGATTAAAACTAGAGCAGATATAAAATGCTCTTTTGATTTATTAAATGTCCCAATAGTATCCGGCATCCAAAACTTAATATCGCCCCCTGTGAGAGATTGATGAGAGGTTTAACAAATTGTGAAAAAAAACTAATAAATTTTCTGTAGCAATTTGCAAATCCTGAAAAACATGGTAACGCTTTAAGGTCACGAAGACCAATCAATGATGGCCTGCATCCTTCTAGGATCCATCTTAAACCCTTCAGCTGATACAATGAACCTCAAATACAATATTTCTTGGACAGAAAAGGTACATTTCTGCAGTTTATCAAATAAAAAAAATTCTCTAAGCTTTCATAAAACAAAACAAGCATAGCAAGTTCATTGTGCAAATCCAGATTGGGCAAAAAAAAATTAGAATATCATCAAGGTAAACCACAATAATCATTCCAATACTATGAGAAAATATGTTGTTTATAAAATTTTGAAATACCGCTGGCACATTGGTTAACCCAAAAGGCATAAGAAGATTTTCAAATTGGTACTTAGATGATAAATATGCTGTCTTGCACTCATCACCCTCCTGGATACTTTTCAAATTATAAGCTCCTCTAAAATCCAGTTTAGAAAACCATTTAGCCCCCATACGCTGATTATATAGGTCAGGGATAAGTGGAACTTGGCAGATATTTTTAACCGTAATTTTGTTTAATTCACTGAAATCGATGCAAGGATGGAGACCCCCATCGTTGTTTTTATCAAAGAAAAATCCAGCAGCTATAGGCGAGGAGGAAGGATGGATATGACCCTTCCGTAAACTTTAGTTTTCATATTCTTTTATGGCAGTATGTTCAGGTCCCAACAAATTATACAGGTGAGCTTTAGGTAATTTGACATTAGCACAATCATAAGGATGATGAGGAGGTAAAATCTCTGCCTCTTTTTCCGAGAACATTTCTCCGAAGTCTTTCAGCTACCTCAGCAGATCCTCCAGACTAGTGGAGCAAATTTGAATAGAACTAAGACATTTCTTATGACAATTGTGGCTTCACTTAACAATATCCTTCGAACATCAATCAATTGTGCATACAGAGACATGGAAGCCCCAATACCAACACAAGCAGGTAAATTGTCCAACACATAGAAGTAGATGAACTCAGAGTGAAGTGTTCCCACTGTAAGTATGAACTCAACAGTTACCGGCTGGACAAGATTGTAGAGTAATGGTGTTTTGTCAAAGGCAAAAATTTGAATGGGTCTTTCCAACCTAACCGTCTCCAACCCAAATTTCAGAACCAGTCCAGAAACAATGAAGTTGGTGGCAGGCCCACAGTTAATGAAAGCTAACTCAGATAACAATTGTATCTTAAAAAGTAGTTCCACGTTTAGCAGTATTTTGTTTGAGGACTAAAAAGGTCTGGGTGACCTTCTCGACAATCACGCAGACTTATGCATTTCCCTTCGGCTTGCTTGCTCGAGGGCGTGCCAATCAGTCCTTAAGGAAATGTCTGAACGTCCTTAAGGAAACAAGAAAGACCTCTGTAGAATTGGCACCTTAGAGCTGCATAATTCCACAGAACTTCAGAGGACCATAGCCAGAACTATAGTCGTTAGTGGTGTGGCCCCCCCTGTCTTAAGTTTATGATCTTTGCCTCTGTGACCTAGACCCTGTCAGATTCATCATAGATCATCCCTAAGGTGTCAAAAAAGGCATCAATAGATGACCATTCTGGGGTTAGTGGGGACAAAGAAAATACCCAAGTCTGATGGCCCCTTCGCAGTAGGGAAATCATTACTCCCATCCGCTGATGACTGAGGTCGTCAGGTAAAAAATAGCCTACAGCTCTACATGAATAGCCTAAACTGATCTTTCTTCCCTCAAAAATTATCAGGCAGTATCATTACTGGTTCAGGAGAGACCAACTGCATGTCAGAAGGTACAGAAGTCATAACTACAGTCAGGAGCAGAGAGCTTTAGGAAGCACCCATAGTACTGGAAAAGTGACCCTACAGCTGGGATTGTGAAGATTCTAGCTTCTGGTGCTACATAGCCAGATCCTAGACCATCTGGGTCAGTTTTGCCACCTAGTCACAGAATGTACCAACTGGATCCATTGATAGAGAAAAGCAAGAGTAAGGCCAGTCATAATGTGGCACTAGTCATTACTCATGGACAAGTTGTGAGACAGGGTAGTCAATTGTTCCTGGGTCAGATACCAAACACTCCTTAACCCTTTTCTTCTATCTGACGTACTATTCCGTCCATATGACCTTGGACTTAATTCCCAAGGACGGAATAGTACGTCATGCACGATCAGCTGCGCTCACGGGGGGAGTGTGGCTGATCGCGGCCGGGTGTCAGCTGATTTTCACGGACCGCTCCCGGCACTTTAACCCCAGGCACACGGCGATCAAACATGATCGCAGTGTTCCGGAGGCATAGGGAAGCATCACGCAAACAGGGGGCTCCCTGCGTTTTTCCCTGAGACCCTCAGAGCAACATGATGTGATTGCGCTGTTCCGAGGGCCTCCTCCCTGCAAGTCCCCGGATCCAAGATTGCCGTCGAGTTCTTCCAGGTCCTGCAGGGAGGTGGCTTGTCAGTGCCTGCTGAGAGCAGGCGTCGGCAAGCCTCCTGCACTGCCTGTCAGATCATTGATATGACAGTGCTCAGCAAACTGTCAGATCAGCGATCTGACACTATAAGGTGATGTCCCACCCTGTGACAAAGTCAAAATTGAAAAAATAGATAAACATGTGTAAAAATATTCACCAATAAACACATTATTATTATGTAAATAAAAAAAACAATAAAAGTACACATATTTAGTATCGCCACGTCCGTAACGACCCGCCCTATAAAACTGTCCCACTATTTAACCCCTTTAGTGAACCCTTTCAAGAAAAAAAGACAAAAAAACAATTCTTTATCATACCGCCGAACAAAAAGTGGAATAACACGCAATCAAAAAGACAGATATAAATAAACATGGTACCGCTAAAAACATCATCACAAAAAACGAGCCACCATACAGCATCATCAGCGAAAAAATAAAAGTTATAGCTCGCAGAATAAAGCGATGCAAAAATAATAATTTTTTATATAAAATAGTTTTTATTGTATAAAAGCGCCAAAACATAAAAAAAAAGATATAAATGAGGTATCGCTGTAATCGTACTAACCTGAAGAATAAAACTACTTTATCAATTTTACCACACGCGGAACGTTATAAACGCCCCCCAAAAGAAATTCATGAATTGCTGATTTTTCTTCCCTCTGCCTCCCAAAAATAATAAAAAGCGATCAAAAAATGTCATGTGCCCAAAAATGGTACCAATAAAAATGTCAACTCGTCCCGCAAAAAATAAGACCCCACATGACTCTGTGGGCCAAACTATGGAAAAATTATAGCTCTCAAAATGTGGTGATGCAAAAACTATTTTTTGCAATAAAAAAAGACTTTTAGCGTGTGACAGCTGCCAAACATGAAAACCCGCTATAAATAGTAAATCAAACCCCCCTTTATCACCACCTTAATTAGGGAAAAATAATAAAATTAAAAAAAATGTATTTATTTCCATTTTCCCGTTAGGGTTAGTGTTGGGGTTAGGGTTGGGATTAGGGTTGGGGGTGTGTTAGGGTTAGGTTTGTGGTTTGGGTTATGGTTAGGGTTGGGATTAGGGTTAGGTTTGGAGTTAGAATTGGGGGTTTCCACTGTTTAGGCACATCAGGGGCTCTCCAAATGCAACATGACACCCACAAACCATTCCATCAAAGTCTGCATTCCAAAACGTCACTACTTCCCTTCCGAGCCCCAACGTGTGCCCATACAGTAGTTTTCTCCCACTTATAGGGTATCAGCATACTCAGGACAAATTGGAAAACAACTTTTGGGGTCCAATTTCTCTTGTTACTCTTGGGAAAATAAAAAATCGGGGACTAAAAGATCTTGTTTGTGGAAAAAATATGATTTTTTTAGTTTCAGGCTCAGGCATTATAAACTTTAGTGAAACACCTGGGGGTTCAAAGTTCTCTCCACACATCTAGACAAGTTCCTTGGGGGGCCTAGTTTCCAAAATGAGGTCACTTGTGGGGGGGTTCCAATGTTCAGGCACATCACGGGCTCTCCAAACGCAACATGGCGTTCGATCTCATTTTCAGCCAATTTTGCAATGAAAAATCAAACTGCGCTCCTTCCCTTCCGAGCTCAGCTGTGCACTCAAACAGTGGTTCCTCCCCACATATGGGGTATCATCGTACTCAGGACAAATTGCACAACAACTTTTGAGGTCCAATTTCTACTGTTACCCTTGGTAAAATAAAAAAATTGGATCTGAAGTAAATATTTTGTGCCAAAAAAGTTAAATGTTCATTTTTTTTTTAAACATTCCAAAAATTCTTGTGAAGCACCTGAAGGGTTAATAAACTTTTTGAATGTGGTTTTGAGCACCTTGAGGGGTGACATTTTTAGAATGGTGTCCCTTTTGGGTATTTTGTATCATATTTACCCCTCAAAGTGACTTCAAATTTGATGTGGTCCCTAAAAAAAATGGTGTTGTAAAAATGAGAAATCGCTGGTCAACTTTTAACCCTTTTAACTTCCTAACAAAAAATTTTTTATTTCAAAATTGTGCTGATGTAAAGTAGACATGTGGGAAATGTTATTTAGTATTTATTTTGTGTGACATATTTCTCTGTTTTAAGGGCATAAAAATTCAAATTTTGAAAACTGCTAAATTTTCAAAATTTTTGCCATATTTTCATTTTTTCATAAATAAACGCAAGTTATATAGAAATTTTACCACTAACATGAAGTACAATATGTCACGAGAAAACATTCTCAAAATCGCCAAGATCCTTTGAACGGTTCCAGAGTTATTACCTCATAAAGGGACAGTGGTCAGAATTGTAAAAATTGGCCTGGTCATTAACGTGCAAACCACCCTTGGGGGTTAAGGGGTTAAACTAAAGGGGAAAGACAAAAGGCATAGTCAGGTCATGGTCCGAGGTCAAAATACCAGGGAGGTAGCGGATCAGTGCAAAGGCGCAAGGCAAATGGATGGTCAGAACAAGGTCCAAGGTCATGTAGCAATAGATCAACAAACAGAACACAGGAAAACAAGGCAAACATGCACCACCAAGCAAATGGTATGTGTCATGATCCAGTCCAGGTTTTGAGTCCTGTCTGCCCTTTTCCCGGGCTGATCATGTCAAGGGTTAACTTTGCCTGGTCTCATTTTGCATTCTGGTTTGCTATTTCTTCCTGCTGCTGTCCTGCAGGCCATGTTGGTTATTACCTTATAAAGGGACAGTGGTCAGAATTGTAAAAATTGGCCTGGTCATTAACGTGCAAACCACCCTTGGGGGTTACTAAAGGGGAAAGACAAAAGACATAGTCAGGTCATGGTCTGAGGTCAAAATACCAGGGAGACAGCAGATCAGAGCAAAGGGGCAAGGCAAATGGATGGTTAGAACAAGGTCCAAGGTCATGTAGCAATAGATCAACAAAAAGAATACAGGAAAACAAGGCAAACATGCACCACCAAGAAAATGGTATGTGTCATAATCCAGTCCGGGTTTTGAGTCCTGTTTGCCCTTTTCCTGGGCTGATCATGTCAAGGGTTAGCTTTGCCTGGCCTCATTTTTCATTCTGGTTTGCTATTTCTTCCTGCTGCGTCCTGCAGGCCATGTCGGTTATATTTTCTGAGTATCCAACTCTGGTGGAACCCTGATTTATCCTCCTGCTGTTTCTGATTTTGCCCGTGTCTGTTTTGCTCCCCACTACCCGTTCCGACTCAGTGTTTCCCTTTCATGTTTAGGACTCTTTGGTCTTTGTCTCGGCTTGGACCCTGACCTGCTGTTTGTCTCTTGTCTTTGGCATATCGGCTTCTGATGGTACTGACCCATTTGGCTTGCATCTGACTCTGTGTTTTTTTATTCCTTTGGTACTGCGCTATAGTCTAGGATTTAACCCGGCTTGTTTGACTTTTCTGTTGCCACCTGGTGGCAGCCTCGCTGCTGCACTGCAGGTCTGCTCTTGCTGTGTGCAGTTGTCCCTCCACTCTATCACCATCTAGTGGAGCTTGCATCTACCTGCATTGCAGCAGCATTACAGTATGACTGGCAGAGATCTGGGACTGACAGCTTAGCTAAGTGGCTGGGTAATGACTAATAACAGGGTACACCTGAATGAACCTTAGCACCTCCCAGTCTCAGATTGGATGGCTGAGCTGTCTATCAAATTTCTTACAGCTCAGCATGACCCTGCAGAGTACAGCTGAGCACGCCACTGCAGTAGATTGGATGACTGAGCTGTCACTCACTGCGTCCAAGACACACTGAGTGGAGGAATCATGACATATGAGTCTCATTTGAAATTTTTGCCTGGGACAGACCTTAATGATGCAGTATAAGAACCTTGTGTTCCTTGCTGTGCTCACTATTGTTATGGTAAATGACCTACGACATGAAACTGTGTTTCACAACCTTCCCCTTGTAGTATAGTTTGGCTCTGCCTCACCCAATTTTAAGCCTCCTATACAGCTGTTTCTTTCTTAGTTAATTGCCGTTTTTCAACCTACTGTATATATGAAAATGATGATGTATGACGCTGAGTCACTTCACATGGACAAGCCATGAGTCGGGATAGTCAAGGAATCTGAGGTCAATAGCCAGAAGAGTACATCATAAACAGAGGGAAGAGACAAAGGCGTAATCAGGTAACGTTCCGAGTTCAGAATACCAGGAAGATAGCTGATCAGAGCAAAAGGGGTAATACAAAAAGGTAATCAATAGGAAAGTCCAGGGTCCGGCAACAAAGTATCAGAAATTCAGAATGCCGAAACAATGGCACAGAGGAACAAGTCACACAGAGCTGGCAGTTATCTGGGCCAGACAGCTCAGTTAATTAGCTAAGTAATCACAGGAACATAGATCACCTGAAGGGAGCTAAGCACCTCCCAGACTCAGATTGGATGGCCGAGCTGTCAATCACTGCACAGACAGCTCAGCCCCTGCACTGACGTCCCCTAAAGCACAACTTCAGCTCTCTGGACTGGAGTTCAATCTTGCATTACATTTACATGAGAAATAAAATATGAATATAATACATCTTAATTGCTGGTCAGGCAGGGGTTAGTAAATTAAATTACTATCTTTTATTCCACTGTCTGTAAAAAAAATCTGGAATTATATCTTATATTAGTTGTAATAGTGTAACTTGAGAATTTTCAACCCTAATGCTATATCTGTAATTGTGCTATCCAACTACTATGTGCCATTAATAATACAGATGTCTTATTATACCCCAAGGCCTTGGTGCTACTACTACTTGTACACTATGATTGGGCTCATTCTCATGTACCATGAAAGGAAACCATAACATGAAGTTATGTAGACACAGGATTGGTCAGGACAGAACATTTTGTGAAACATTGTTGATGTGCTGGCCTTCTTCCAAAAGAGATGCTTTTCTTTTTTAACATTTAAAGGGTTGTTCTAATGTTCCCTTTTGAGGAGTGCGCCAGTCCTATGCCTCACAGCTTCTCTGTTTGTTGAGGGGCTGTGTGGTCCTAAAGATTGACAGTTCGGACCAATGGTATGGACTGCAAAGTGACGAAAGAAGTTGTATAGTATAGAATTCAAAAGCCGTCTGTTCTTGAGAACAGAAGATTTTTGGTAAAAGGGGTAAATTTCAAAATTGCTTGTTTTTTTTACAAGCACAAAGCAATTTTACCAATTTAGGAATTTGAGACAACCCCTTTAGTGCCATTCTGCATGGTCTCCAACATGAAGTATAAATACTGGCCATTCTCCAGTACAAAATACAACAGACCTGAGTTGAAAGAGTCTAGGATGAGCTTAGATAAATTTGTAACAAAAGATGTTGTCACTTTATACACCTCAAATGTATCTTGTAACAAACAGAAAGGATATCTGCTAACATGTCCTACTTCTTCACAAAAGGAGATCCAGTTTCCCATTATGCTGTGATGAAGGAGGTCCAGATGATATTTCTTCACTGTAATGTAGAGGGAGGGTTAGTGTGAGATAGGTCATACAGTCGAAAGGAGTCTGGACAATAAAAAAGAAGCTTCTTAGTACACATAGGATTAGTATTTGCCTAGATCTTTGTCCAAAAAAACAGTGTTTTAGTTGACTAAAACAGTCATTCAATGTCTATCAGAAATACTATCCAGCCAATGTAAAATTATATAAACTTGGTGTTGCTTTCCAGCGCCGTGGTCCTGGGTTCAAATCTCATCAAGGACAACATCTGCAAGGAGTCTGTATGTTCTCCCTGTGTTTGTGTTGGTTTCCTCTATGTACTCCAGTTTTCTCCAAAGCCATACTCCTAGCAAATTTAGATTGTGGGAACAGTGATGATAGCATCTGGAGAGCGCTGTGGAATATGATAGCGCTAAAAACGCGAGTAAAATTAATAAATACATATTCCATAGAAGTATGTTAATGGCTGAACAATCAATGAACATACAATCATCTAATGAGTGACCATTACACAGATGCAGGCATACACATTTAAATGTTACACAATTAAATGTCCATGTCGGCCATATGGGTTCCCATAGACTTGTACTAGTTGATGAAAATGGATAATTTCAACAAAAACGATTGTTATTCAATGAAAACGTAAGAAAAAAAATCATTTATTTGACCATCATTTTCTGAAGCGAAGTCAGCTATATTTGATTATTTTTTTCCAATAGTTGCATAAAAGCTCTTTCATTGAACAAAAGATCTTTCAATCATGGATGACAGAATATTTCCGAAAAGATTGTATATTCTCTGTCCGGTATCATAGAACATGTGGCCAGTGTGAATGCCTGTAGCTGCCAATATGAAATAAAATATGTACAGTCATGGCCAAAAGTTTTGAGTGACACAAATATTAATTTTTACAAAGTCTACTGCTTCACTTTTTCTAATGCCAATTTGCATATACTCCAGAATGTTATAAAGAGTGATCAGCTTAACAGCAATTACTTGCAAAGTCAATATTTGGCTAGAAAATGATCTTTATCCCCCAAAACACATTTCAACATCATTGCAGCCCTGCCTTAAAAGGACCAGCTAACCTCTTTTCAGTGATTGCTCCATTAACACAGGTGTGGGTGTTGATGAGGACATGGCTGGAGATCAATCTGTCATGATTAAGCAAGAATGACACCACTGGACACTTTAAAAGGAGGCTGGTGCTTGGCATCATTGTTTCTCTTCTGTTAACCATGGTTATCTCTAAAGAAACACGTGCAGTCATCATTGCACTGCACAAAAATGGCCTAACAGGGAAGAGTATCGCAGCTAGAAAGATTGCACCTCAGTCAACAATCTATCGCATCATCAAGAACTTCAAGGAGAGAGGTTCCATTGTTGCCAAAAAGGCTCCAGGGCGCCCAAGAAAGACCAGCAAGCGCCAGGACCGTCTCTTAAAAGTGTTTCAGCTGCGGGATCGGGCTACCAGCAGTGCAGAGCTTGCTCAGGAATGGCAGCAGGCAGGTGTGAGTGCATCTGCACGCACTGTGAGGCGGAGACTCTTGGAGCAAGGCCTGGTCTCAAGGGGGGCAGCAAAGAAGCCACTTCTCTCCAGAAAAACATCATGGACAGACTGATATTCTGCAAAAAAAGGTACAGGCAGTGGACTGCTGAGGACTGGGGTAAAGTTATTTTCTCTGATGAATCCCCTTTTCGATTGTTTGGGACATCAGGAAAACGCCTCATTCGGAGAAGACAAGGTGAGCGCTACCACCAGTCTTGTCTCATGCCAACTGTTAAGCATCCTGAAACCATTCATGTGTGGGGTTGCTTCTCAGCCAAGGGAATCAGCTCTCTCACAGTCTTGCCTAAAAACACAGCCATGAATAAAGAATGGTACCAGAATGTCCTCCAAGAGCAACTTCTCCCAACCCTCCAAGAGCAGTTTGGCGATCAACAATGCCTTTTCCAGCATGATGGAGCACCTTGCCATAAAGCAAAGGTGATAACTAAATGGCTCAGGGAACAAAACATAAAGATTTTGGGTCCATGGCCTGGAAACTCCCCAGATCTTAATCCCATTGAGAACTTGTGGTCAATCATCAAGAGACGGGTGGACAAACAAAAACCTAAAAATTCTGACAAAATGAAAGCATTGATTGTGCAAGAATGGACTGCTATCAGTCAGGATTTGGTCCAGAAGTTGATTGAGAGCATGCCAGGGAGAATTGCAGAGGTCCTGAAGAAGAAGGGTCAACACTGCAAATATTGACTTGCTGCATTAACTCATTCTAACTGTCAATATAAGCTTTTGTTACTCATATGTTTGCAATTATATTTCTGTCTGTGATAAAAACATCTGTCAAAACACACATAAAAACCAGAGGGCAGCAGATCATGTGAAAATATAATATTTGTGTCATTCTCAAAACTTTTGGCCATGACTGTATAGCTGTGACAGCCTAATATTCGGTCACTAGATAAACAGTCCAATGGTTTGTTCAGTCATCAAACTACTTTTTATCTAAGGTTTATGGCAGCTTTACAGTGATTCAAACTGGCGATACATGTTCTATGATGTCAGATGGCAAACAGACGATCTCTCTGAGAATATTCTTTCATTCATGCACAAAAGATTTTTTTGTCTAACTATAAAATGAAAGATTCAAACACAGCGAACTCCATTACAAATAGTAATAAACAGATCGGTAGGCTAAAATGATTGTTCATTGTTAAATACATGTTTTTAGTAGCTGAAATGGTCAATTTTCATCAACTTTAGTCAAATACATTTAGCCTTTTAAAGTGGGTGGTCTTTTCAAGCACGTCATAGGATCTTTCAGTTTTCTCCAGACCATAGGTAACATACTGACACACCAAAATATTTGCTCAATCTCTCTTTTTACTACAATAAACATATATAATTAGCTAAACCAAGTGTATGTTTACTTCAGTGTGGAGTAGATAATTTCAATAAGGAGATGGGTTTGGTAGCAGCAGTTTTGGTATCACTTGTACGAAGTGGCGTAACTAGAGTGCAATGGCCCTCGGTGCAAAATTTGGACCTGGACTCCCATCTTCATGTTGGTCAGATTTATGGGCCCTTGTATCATTCTAGAACCTATAATGACATGCGTGTTCTCACCCAATGTCATAATGTCTCCCGTCCTCGCTGTTTCCTGTAATAATCTCCCCTATCCTGGTCTCCCTCTTGTAATAATGTCTCTCTTCCTAGGCCCCTTCCTGGTGTAATTTCCCCATTCTTTGAGCCTTTCTGTTATAATATCCCCTGTAATGGACCTCTTCCTATTAAAATGTCCTCTATCTTGGGCCCCTTCCTGATATAATGTCCCCCTTCCTCGTATAATATTCCCCAACATGAGCCCATTCCTGGTATAATGTCACCCTTCTTCGTATAATATTCCCTAACATGGGCCCATTCCTGGTATAATGTCCCCAATCCTGAGCTCCTCCAGTAATAATGTCCCCTATCCATGGCCCCTTCATGGTATAATGTTCCCTGTCCTGGGCCTCTTACTGTAATAGTGTTCCCCATCCTGGTATAATATCCCTAATCATGGGCACCTTCCTGATATAATGTCCCCATCCTATAACAATGTCCCCATCATGCTATATCACCCATCATAGTATATTGTCCCCCCATTCTTTAACAGTGTCCCCCATCCTAGGCCCCTTCTTGGTATAATGTCCCCCATCCTATAATAATGTGCCCAATTCTGGTATAATGTCACCCATCCTTTAACAATGTCCACAGGGCCCTTTCCTGGTATAATGACCCCTATTCTGGGGTTCTTCCTGGTGTAATGTCCTCCATCCTGAGCCACTTCCTGGTACGAGGGCCGAAGGCCCGGGGTCAGCACCCGGCGTACCCTGGCAAGTGCCGTAGCCCTGAACAGTCACGGGGGCCCACTAGCCGTTGGGGACACTGGTACTCTATGGGGGCCCGATGCCTGTGCCAGCACCTACAAGTGGGCATCCCCACCACTTGCTCAGGGCCCCAATACTTGCAATACTTACCTATCCCCATTCTACCGCTGCGCCGTCATTTGCGTCTCCTGACTGTGACATTTAACGTCAAAGGGTGTGATGACATGACTATTGTGTGCCCTCTGCCTTAACAGTCACAGTCAGAAGACACCGATGCTGAGGATTCCGGAGCAGATTAGCGGCCAGCGAGGAGAGGTATTTCATTTTTTTGCTTAATGTTGGAGCAATATATGAGGACCATCACATGGGGCTCATTATATATGGAGCATTATATGGAGCCCATCATACACTGGAGCATCATATATGGAGAACATTATATATGGAGCATTATATGGAGCCCATCATACACTGGAGCATCATATATGGAGAACATTATATATGTAGCATTATATGGGGGCCATCATACACTGGAGCATCATATGGGGCCCATTATACACTGGAGTATCATATATGGGGCCCATTATACATGGTGCATTATATGGGGGCCATCATACACTGGAGCATCATATGGGGCCCATTATATATGGAGCATTATATGGGGGCCTTCATATACTGGAGCATCATGTGGGGCCCACTATATATGGAGCATTATATGGGGCCCATTCTGCTTGGAGCAATATATGGGGTCCATCATATATAGGAGCATTATATGGGGCCCATCATATACTGTATGGAACATTATATGGTGCCCATTATGTATGGAGCACTATATGGGGCACATTATACTGTATGGTTCTTTATATGGGGCCCATTATACTGTATGGAGCAATATATGTGGCTCATTATGCTGTATGGATCATTATATGGGGATCATTATACTGTATGGAGAAATATATGGGGCCTATTATATACTGTATGGAGCATTATATGGGGTCCATCATATACTGTATGGAACTTTATATGGTGCCCATTATGTATGGAACACTATATGGAGCTCATTATACTGTATGGAGCATTATATGGGGCTCATTATACTGTATGGAGCAATATTTGGGGCCTATTATATACTCTATGGAGCAATATATGGGGCCCATTATACTGTATGGAGCTATATTTGGGGCTCATTATGCTGTATGGAGCAATATATGGGGCCTATTATTTACTGTATGGTGCATTATATGGGGTTCATTATTCTGTATGGAGCACTATGTTTCACCCATCATAATACTGTATGGAGAAATATATGGGGCTCATTATTCTGTATGGAACACTATGTGTCACCCATCATAATAGTGTATGGAGAAATATATGGGGCTTATTATTTAGTATGGAACACTGTGTCACCCATCATAATACTGTATGGAGAAATATAAGGGGTTCATTATTCTGTATTGAACACTATGTGGTGCCCTTAATACTGTATGGAACACCCTATGTGGCTCATTATTCTGTATGGTGCACTATGTGGTACCCATAGTACTGAAAAGAGGACTATACTGTCCAGTTTCTGAGCTATTGTAGAATTTACAATAGTTATCACTCATGTAATGTAAGAAGTAAGTATCTGTGCATCATGAATTGTGGTATGTGCTAAAGGGGCACACTGAGACTCTTTCGCCTGGGACCCACGAAAACCTGGAGCCGGCCCTGGATGGCCCCCCATTTTGATATAATGCGCCCCCATCCTGGGCCCCTTCCTTGTTTTATGCTTCTCATCCTGAGCCCCTTCCTCCGCTTCCACGACGTGCAGCTTCCTCTTCTGTAACTGACCAGTGTGCCACTCGCAACTGGCACACCAACATCAGTTGCCAGCCTCTGATTGGCCAGCGGTATGTATTGCTTGTAGGTTAGAATTTCCCCATAAATATGGCACCCAACCTAACCAGTATGGAAGTTTGTGGAGGACAGGCTCTGTTCACAAGGTTTTGCTGAAATATTTCAGGATAAAACAACATTTCACATTTCATATTTTTATTGATCTATGCTACATGATTTATTTTCTCTTTTTATATACATTGTTACTTTCAAAATTCTGCAAGGTGCCCTTGACACTTTTCTTTCTACTTCATTATCACACAGTTTATATTTCTACAATACACTACTAGAGATAAGCAAATTTGTTCGTATTCGGTTCCGAATACGATCGGAATCAAATATTGTTTTTGCAATATTCATTGAACACAGCCGAACGTCATTAGAGTCAATGGGAGTAGAATATGTTCAGAACAGATCATATCACAAACATTCGGCACGAATAGTGTTTGAATATGGCACGAATATGTCAAAATTCGTGGCCAAAATCCGAACAAATTCGCTCATCTCTATACACTACACACAGAAAATATAGAAATCCAGCAGACTGAAAGGAAACCTAAACCATAATTAACCCCCGGAGCTTTTTTTGGTTTGGCGCTTTTGTTTCCCTTCTTCCCAGAACCATAACTTTTATATTTTTCCGTCAATATGGTCGTGTGAGGGCTCATTTTGTGCGGGATGCGTTGTACTTTTGAATGACACCATTGGATTTAGCATGTCATGTACTAGAAAACGGGAAAAAAAATTCCAAGTGCCGTGAAATTGCAAAAAAAAAGTGCAATCCCATACTTGTTTTTTGTTTGGCTTTTTGCCAGGTTCCCTAAATGCTAAAACTGACCTGCCATTATGATTCTCCAGGTCATTACGAGTTCATAGACACCAAACATGTCTAGGTTCCTCTTTTATCTAAGTGGTGAAAAAATAATCTAAAAAAGGCACCATGATACCCATAGCGTCTCCATTTTTCGTGATCGTGGGTTCAGTGAGGGCTTATCATTTGCGTGCCGAGCTGACATTTTCAATGATACCATTTTGGTGTAGATACGATCTTTTGATTGCCCTTAATTGCATTTTAATGCAATGTCTCGGCAATTAAATAATGTAATTATGGCGTGTTGATTTTTTTCTCGCTACGCTGTTTAGCGATCAGGATAATCCTTTTTTTAATGATAGATTGGGCGATTCTGAACGTGGCGATACCAAATATGTGTATGTTTTTTTTTTATTGTTTTATTTTGAATGGGGGGAAAGAGGGGTGAATTGAACTTTTATTTTTTTTTATATTTTTTTAAAACATTTTCTTTTTACTTTTGGCATGCTTCAATAGCCTCCATGGGAGACTAGAAGCTGCCACAACTTGATCGGCTCAGCTACATAGAGGCAATGATCAGCTCGCCTCTATGTAGCTGAATTACTGACTTGCTATGAGCGCCAACCACTTGGTGGTGCTCACAGCAAGCCGGCACTGACAACCATACAGGTCTCAAGGAGACCTTGGGTTGTCATGCCGATGCACCGGTGACCTGCTATCATGTGACGCAGGTCATCGGCGAGCGTATTTCCGACCCAATGGCCAAAAGCGCCCTTTAAATGTCGTTGTCAGCGTTCGACAATGGCTGTTAACTAGTTAATAGCCGATGGTGGATCCGATTCCACCAGCGGCTATTGTGGGCACATGTCAGCTGTTCAAAACAGCTGACAAGTTCTGGGAAAAATGTGGGCTCAGCGCCAGAGCCCACATCAAAGGGAGAACGACATGGGCGTAAATATACAGCCGATGTCAGTAAAGGGTTAAATAAAGCCTGTCACCAGGAAAATTATGTCCAATTTGCAGGCATCATGTTATAGAGCCGGGGGAGCTGATGAGGATGATATACCGTTATGGCCGAAAGTGTTTACTTACACATGCTTATTGCCTTTGTGTGTATTCGAACAACACAAAAAAAAATGAGAAAAGACGACAGAATAGACATAATTTCACACAAAACCCCCCTAATGGGCCGGACAAAATTGTGGGCAAAAAACTTTGTTTTGACTCCATGCAAGGCATCATGAAATCTGAAGATTACCATAGGATTGTGGGTCGCAATGTAGTGCCCAGTGTCAGAAAGCTGGATTTGTGTCCTAACTCATGGGTCTTCCAGCAGGACAATGAATAAAAAACATACTTCAAGAAGCACCCAGAAATGGATGGAAACAAAGCGAAGGAGAGTGCTGAAGTTTCCAACAATGAGTCCGAATCTAAATCCCATTGAATACTTGTAGATAGATCTTAAAATTCCTGTTGGGAGAAGGCACCCTTCAAATTTGAGAGACCTGGAGCAGTTTCCAAAAAAGAGTTGAGAGGTGTTGGAAGCTTGTTGAAGGGTATAGGAAGTGATTGCTTGCAGTTTTTATTCCAAAGGGTGTGCAACAAAATATTAAGTTGCAGGTGCCAACAATTTTGTCCGGCCCATTTTGAGGGTTTTGTGAGATTTATGTCCAATCTGCCTTTTTTTCTTCGTTTTTCGTGTGCTGTTCCAATACACACAAAGGAAATAAGCATGTGTATAACAAAACGTGTAATTGCAATAATTTTCTGAGAGCAATACTTAATATTCTGTAACAATTTCAAGGGTGCTAACACTTTTTGCCATGACTATAGTTTTGTGAGAATATAAAGACAGCTATCAGTCACTGATATGATCGACATTGGGGCTAGAAAGTACAGAGGTTTAATAATAATCTTTATTTTTATATAGCGCTAACATATTCCGCAGCGCTTTACAGTTTGCACACATTATCGTCGCTGTCCCCGATGGGGCTCACAATCTAGATTCCCTATCAGTATGTTTTTGGAGTCTGGGAGGAAACCGGAGTACCCGGAGGAAACCCATGCAAACACGGGAAGAACATACAAACTCCTTGCAGATGTTGTCCTAGGTGGGATTTGAACCCAGCACTCCAGCGCTGCAAGGCTGCAGTGCTAGCCACTGAGCCACCGTGCTGCCCTTAGGTTATTAGGTTTAAATGATTAAAACACATATTACACTAAATATTTTCTCACAAAACTAAATATCAATCTACTCAGCTCCCTCTGATCTATAACAAAGTGCCTGCAGATTGTACTGCATTTTCCCAGTGACAGGTTCCCTTTAACCCCTTAACCCCCAAGGGTGGTTTGC
>VIAB01006611.1:39119-55597 GCA_009801035.1 Oophaga pumilio | reverse complement strand
GGACGTCCTCCATAGTGCTGTCAGGGGGACGTCCTGGAAAATGTGAATATCTCCGCAATAGAATGATGCAGCGCCCAACAGGACAGAATAGAGAGTGCAGGGATTTTTACAAGGTTTTTAACTTGAATTTTTTAGGTAAGTGACAGATCATCTTTCGTGTGGGTGGTGGGGTGTTAATCAATACACATATAACCCATCAACATCACAAAGCAGGGGTGCCACTTGCACCTGCTGTACCTAAGGTGCCAACTTCTGCGGTTAGGCAGGGTTGAAACTAGGGTTTGATATTATTATTGAACATTTGTAAAGTGATTATTAATTTTTGTTACATTGCTATTAGACAAATGGTGGGTCCTTCCTATATTTACAGAAACCAACTTGGCAGTTTATTAGGGCCCTGGTAGGGTAATTGATGTGGTAGATAGTGACTGGTTCCCTTTCACCCCTTGATAGATTCACTGCATACGTCATCTTATTTGAATCATAAGAATATGCAACTTTGCATGAGGGGCCATGTGTATCAGGATAGGGATGAGGGGACCATATTTACCAGGATAGGTAACATTAAGTAAAGAATTGACCACATTTTTGCTTCAGTTTTTTTTTTCCTAATTTCCTCCTCTAAAACCTAGGTGCGACTTATGGTCCGGTGCGTTTTATAATCCGAAAAATACGGTAATTTCTATGCCCTTAAATCAGAGAGTTATGTCACACAAAATCGTTAATAAATAACATTTCCCACATGTCTACATCAGCACAATTTTTGAAACAATTTTTTTGTTAGGAAGTCAGAAAGGTTGAAAGTTGATCATCGAGTTCTCATTTTTCCAACCAAATTTACAAAGCCATTTTTTTATTTATTTATTTTTCTTAGGAACCACATTTGATGTGAACTTGAGGGGCCAATATGACAGAAAATACTCCACCCCTCAAAACCACATTCAAGAAGTTTATTAAACTTCAGTTGCTTCACAGGAATTAATGGAATGTGGATGAAAAAAAACTTTTTTTTTTTTTTTTTTTTTACTAAAATTTTACTTCAGACCTATTTTTTTTCTAATTTTCACAAGGGTAACAGGAGAAAATGGACCACAGAAATTGTTGTGCAAATTCTCCTGAGTAACCAGATACCCCATACGTGGGGAAAACCACTGTTTGGGCGCACGGCAGGGATTGGAAGGGATTTGAACTAAAAATTGGCTAGAATCGAGAACAGACGCCATGTTGCGTTTGGAGAGTCCCTGATGTGCCTAAAACAGTGGAAACCCCCCACAAGTGACACCATTTTGGAAACTAGAACCCCCTAGGAATTTATTTAGATATGTAGTGCTTCACACAAAATGTAAAAAAATGTATCACATTTTTCCAAAAAAAGGTTTTTTGTTTTTTTAGCCCCAATTTTTTTTTATTTTCACAAGAGTAACCGGAGAAAATGGACCCCAAAATTTGTTCGGAAGGGAAGGAGTGATGTTTTGGAAAGCAGACTTTGATGGAATGGTCTGCTTTAGAGATGGGCGCACACCTGGATGTTCGGGTTCGGACGAACAGTTACAAAAAGTTCAGGTTTGGGTACCAGAACAGTACCCGAACCCGAACCCCACTCACTTGAATGGGGGGCCCGAACATCCAGTGTTTGCCACGCTGTCATGTGCATGACAGCACAGCAAAAAACGCTTCTGATCATCGGTGGAATCATCCCCGCCAGAGAGCCACGGTTCCCACGCTGTCAAGTCTTATCTGTGTGCATTTGTAGTACTAAGCAACCACCCCTTTTATGAATGATAGGCATGAGTGGTTGCTTCATCAATATTTTGGACCTGTGCAGCCTCTGGATTTATCTTGGGGACTGCTGCATCCTGGAGTGCATTAGTATTGCGTCCAGCTGCTTTTTCTGCAATATTTTTTTTATTTCATGACCTGTTCGGTTTATGTTATATACACACACACACACATATAAAAAAAGGTCCATATCCTTGGGACCGAAACGTCACCAGATGGGCAAATAGCCAGATGAGCAAATAAACTGCACTTTAATGTAAGTTACCATGGTGTGCTGCTTTCATCTTTGAAGGACTATTTTTGAGGTTTGGTATATACCTGGAAGGTTTGCACTCGATGGTTGTTCTTTGTGCTTCTTTTTCATTTGTTGTTGGGGCAGGTCAGAGTGAAAATTTTGTCTCCACCAAGATGGTGACGCCAAAAGTCATTCAGCTTTTCGACCAACTCGTATGGCCCCTGCCACTTAGCCAGAAATTGACTTTCAACCGTGGGGATCAACACCAATGCTCAGTCTCCAGAGCTAAAATGTCTCAGCCTTGCCTTGCATACACTTGTCTGGGCCTCTTGTGCTTGAAGGAGGCTCTCCTTCACGATCAGTATCTCCCTCGCGATCGTGTCCTGCATCTGGGCCACATGCTCAACGATACTTCACTGGGGTGTAACCTCTGCTTTCCAGGTCTCGAACGGCAAGAACCCTGCAGAGGCCTGTGGTACTTCCCTAATAGAGAAGAGCAGGTACTGGAGTAGGCAATCCCAGTCTTGGCCATCATTTTCCACGATATTCTTAAGCATGGACTTAAAGATCTGATTGAAACACTCCACCAGGCATTCCCTCTGCGGATGGTACACTAATGTCCTGAATTGTGTAATCTGGAGAGCCTTACATAACGCTCTCATTACCTTGGACATAAACTTAGTTCCTTGGTCCATCAGGATTTCCTTTGGCAAGCCCGTCCGGGAGAAAATATAAACTAACTCTCGGGCTATTCTCTTGGCCGAGGAGTTTTAGTGCTACCGCCTCCAGGTACCGTGTTGCATAGTCCATGACCACTAACATATATTGGTGCTCTCTGGTGGACTTAACTAGGGGCCTGACCAGGTCTGTGGCAATCTGGTTAAATGGAACCTCTATAATGGGTAATGGCACTAGGGGACTTTGGAATTGGGAGACGGGAGCAGTTAGCTGACAGGTAGAATAGGACTGGCAAACTGAGTGACACCTGGGCCAGTAGAACCTTTGCAGTACCCGCTCCTGGGTTTTGTCTATGCCCAGAAACCCACTCAAGACTTGAGAATGGGCCAGGTCTAGTACCCTAAGGCTGTTATCACACATCAGTTTTTTTGTGTCAGGCATAATCCGTCGAATACCTGAAGGGACGGATCCGGTGCTGAAATGAAAAAACTGATGCAACGGATCATTTTTTTTGCTTGATCCGACCTGAACTTTTGAACCCGGAAAAAGAAGTTTTGCAGCCGGAAAATGCAGGTACGCATGTCAGGACCGAGGAGAAAGAGAGAGAATCCGGATCAGTCTTTTGACGGATTGCACAAAAGAATGGTCCGGTTCCATAGACTTCTATTATTTCCGGCCGCCTGATGCGCTGCTTCAGGCACTATCAGGCGGGTCCGGAAAAAAAAACAAAAACGTTGCAGTGATCGTTTTGTCCGGCCGCCGGAATGTACATTTCCGCCGGATCCGGCCAAAAACTGATGCAACGCAACGACATCAGGCGCGATCCGGCGCTAATGAAAGTAAATTACAAAAAAACGCATCCGGTACCGGATCCGTTTTTTTAAAAACACGCCGGATCGCGCCTGACGTCAAAAAACTGATGTGTGAAAGTAGCCTAAGCCTGTGGGGTCCTGGCACTAACCCCTGCTCTACTACTTCCTCTCTCATTTTAGTGACCTGATATAGAAGATACTCATTTATTGCGAAATATTGAAACCTGGAGTCAGGCTACTGCGTTGTTGAACTGGTCTTGCATCAATCAAATCTGGGACGACATTGATCAGCAGCTGCCAACAGTGGATCTTAATAGTTTGTGTGACCAAGTGCATTCAGTGTGGCAGAACATTCTTTAGACAACCATTAATAACCTCACTGATGGCATGTCAAATAGTGTGATTACATGTATTTCTAAGCTTTTTGCTCATAATTGATACTAAACAAATCAAGATGTTTTAAAACTTTGGTTTCCATTATTATAACATTTGCATATCATTAACATGTTTATCAATCCTGTCATTTCCAGAATTCCACATCTTTTTCTTCCTGGTGTTGCAATAAAGTATTAAATCCCCAAATTTCATTTTTTACTAGACGTCCAAAGACCAATGGCCTTGGACCAATCATAATATGATGAGGAATAAAATATCACACGTCCAAGAGGTGATTTTTTTTCCTACATTCTACTGGTGAAGTAAGAGATGTACAGACTGAATCACATCTTTTGAGCATTGTTCAGACTTCTAGCTTGATGTGCAATTTTTCAAATACTGTTCAACTACTATTTTGCATCTTCAGCTACTATGCGGAAGTATGTGTCTCCATAGCTACAGACTACAATCTCCTGTAGTCGTCATATTTGTAGTTTTGTATTACATGGTATTACATGATGACCTAAATAAATCACAACATAGGAATACTGTATCCATAAGGGGGTGTTCAGTTATACTTTTCCTTAATGGCGTATGCTAAAGACATTTATTACATATCCACATCATAAAGACAACTCATTTTCAGATTTATAAAATAGAGATACACAGAACACACGTATGACAAGCTATGTTACTTGAAGCCGTGTATTCTGTAATTTCCCCCCGGGATCAATAAAGTGTATCGTATCGTATACAAATCTGCCATTGCTCAAACAAGAATTACAGAATCTTGCATTAGTTTCCTCCCCTCAGGCTTACGCACAAGGTAACAAGTACAGTACTGTGAAGTGCAGCAGTGTGTCACCTGGATCACATTACATATATCTATTTATTTAATTTATTATTTCCTTTGTGCAGAGAGATTTCATGCTTTTATTGAGAGAATTAAAATTGAGAAGGGGCTATGCACATTTCATGAATGTAGACCGCACCCGTCGGCAGGACCAGTTGTCCACCTAATGTGTTTCGTGGGGTTCCAAATCTCTCTTGATGACAGTTGCCAGGGAAAAGAAGGACTGGACATGCTGGATTTCAACAAGCCCAATTGTTTTGAATGGAGATAACATGTCGCCATTGGCCTATCACCTTCTCGCTAATTGAGAACATATAGACACTCAAAAGAGTGTGCACGTGTATAAGCGGTCAGAAGCAACAAGGTATATGGCCAGCCTTAGCCAAAGATACTCTATTTATCAGATGTAAACGTTGAGGAGGCTGCGGCATATTAATAAGATGCCACATAGATTTATTAATATAAAAATTGGATTGCAATTAAGAGAATAAAAGTGTGACCACAGGAAAGCCATGTTACCCTGCTCTGCCGATCCAGCTTCACTACTGAACCTCAATGTGTTCGACTTATGTCATGTTCACATCATTATTAGCACTAAACAATTCCAGCTCAAAGAAAACCAATGGCAGAAACCCACAAGGGATAGTCAGATTTCTGCTATGCATTGGTAGACAGGTGCGGTTTTAGTTCCTTGTGGACTATTTCCAGTGCAAGTAATAAAAGCTATAAAATACCCCAGTCTCATAGGAACGGTTCTCAAAATTCGCCATGAACATTGTCTTTGCAACTGGCCTGACTGATTACTAATAACTTTAGCTCAAGCCAGAATTGCCAAAGAAGCCTTTGTCATAGCCCTAATCATACCATGTATACTAATCAGACCGCCTAGGTCCACATTTCAATTAGGCTGATTTCAGATGACATTATGGGCACATTTGGGCACCAACATTACAGACATCTGTCCTGGTCCGATCGTGGCTATAATGACCTGCACTGATGGCTTCAGAGATTCCTATGGGCCTGTCATTTCAGGTTGTTAGACCCATGATGGCGCTGTAACTTGCTTCCATGATACAGGAGCACAAATGTGCCAGTAATACACTCATCTGAACCTGGCCTTACTAATCCCTAATCTTATTCCAGCACTATTAGTGCACTTAATAGTACAAAACAGGTCTAAATTATATCATCCTTTTTTTTATCAAGCTTCTAAATCTACCTGAAGAAGAAAAATGTTGCATGTGCATAAGTTCAATTCAGGTTTATATAATTAATCATTTCTTACCGTGAGCTTCTAATCCGGCTCCTTGTCCCATGGCATTTTCATATGACTGCACCGAAAATAAAAAAATATCACAAGTTATCGATGTATAAGACTTGTTCACTTACACTTTTCAGTCCCTGGGATGACTGTCCAGATTGGTATCCCCCATGTTTATTTTCCTAAGGCCTGACTGATCTCTGCCATGATTGCACTGCCATGTGATGCCTCACTAGGATCTTACCCTCTCCTTTCACATTAGCTGCGGGATGCTCCAGCTCTATTCTCTATAGTTTGTAGCTTTATTACAGGTTTTCTCATTGTGCCTGCCTTAGTGGTTCACTCTATACCACCTATAACCACCAGGACTCCTTTTTCTTTCTTCCTTTTTCTTTGTTTCCTTCATACATACACATGCTGTAGAGAGTTGGCTCACTAAGTCTTAACATTATTGTCCTTGATTATATCAACTATGGGGACGCCCATTTTTGGCGCTTGCTACTGTTTGGAGGGACCTTATACACAGGAGATCATCCATTTTTCTAAGATCGAGTCATGTTATTGTGGCTTATATATACGGTTTGTGCATTATTATTGACTGTATTTCTGCATCATAATTGCATACTTATCTGGATACAGGGGCGATTGCTATGTTGTTTTTAAATGGTTTTATTTTTTGTATATGTTTTGGTGTCAATAAAATGGTGTGGTTTACTTTAAACACATCAGGTGTGCGCATTACATACGCATTGACCTTTTCCCTCCTCCTTGTTTAGTTCACCAGTAACATTCAACTCCAATGCAGTCATTGTCTTTACCACAGAAAACTGACGTTTGTACCCAAACTGGCTGACTTGTACTTAATGTGTATGGGGGCCTTAGAGAGAACGATGTGTTCGCTGGTGGCACGTTATCACTACAGTATGTGAAGGCATTAATTCTACAGAAATGTCGGTGACAACCTCAGTCACTGTTGTCATCTACGGTGCTTGCAGCAAGGGAACCGCTCAAATATTTTCAGGTCCCAGATAAATATTACAATGTATAGCAATATTCATGAGCACGTCTGTAGGCCGTTTGTTGAACACGTTTTTCGTAATGTCATCTTTTGCATATTCACAAGATTTTTTTGTTCACTCTTAGACCCGGCTCACATCATATTTATCAGTCTACACTCGAGTACAAGCCTCCGTATACAATTAGTATATATGTAACAAGTTGCACAAAAGTATACCATTTTTATGCTTCCATCTACATGGTTGACATATTTGGAAAATGTCTGGGTTTGCATAAACTTTCCCATTTACAGTTTCAATAGTCAACTAGAGATAAATGGATCGCTTTGTGCAACCCTGGTCCAAGGGCCAGGTCAGTCCTCTCTGGATGTGGACATGAGCTGCGCCAATTTCCCGAGAAACCAGATTCCCTGGCGCAGTATTTGATTCGACAGCCTGGCATGAAGCCATCTGTGCGGCCAAGCCTAGGATCCTTGATAGTAAGGAAATTTGTGCAGCTACTGTCAATGGCCAGAGAACAAGGACCTACCCCATGGCCCAGGGTGATGCGATCCGCTCAGTTCTAAAGTCAGCCCACTACCCTAATAATGAACAACATAATCTCAGATCAAAATTCATCAGTCAAGATAAATATATGGAAATACGACTGTCACCACCAAGACAGTCATGGGCAATGCCCCTATGGAACTCCAAAATCATACATGCAACACTCAGAAAAAATTGGAGTAAAAATACCAAAACACAATAATTATCATGTACCCATGGGCACAGAAAACAATGGAGTAACATTATGATATTGTAAAGGAAAGGATTGGCTTACCCATGCTGATGTGGCAGTGTAGGAACGTGCCCCTACGCGCGTTTCGCAGTCGCTTCCTCGGGGGGGGCAAAAGTGTCCGGACCATGAGCATTTTGAACTGCACTAGCATTTTAACAGTTTTACTATGGAGGCATTGATTGGGAAACCTATGATTGAGGAATGCACATATAGACATATATCTCTATATCTGATTACCATTTAATCATAATACTATACGAGACGACAATGTTCCATTGCTTCCCAGCTTATGTTTATGTGTAGGCTTTATTAATATCTTGCAGTAGACACATGTCTACTGTGACCGCTGAGTTTTGAGTGTTTTTTTCACTACTACTGGATATTTTGGTATTTGTACTACCTTACCCGAAATAAACTTTTGTTTATTTTTGATAATTATTGTGTTGTTTTGGTATTTTTACTCCAATTTTTTCTGGGTGTTGCACTACCCTAATAATGCAGCATAATCGGCTACTTAAGAGAGTTAATATTTCTGTTTGAATTTTTTTGTAGAAGAAAAAGTAAAAAAAGATAAAAATGTGTAAGCTTAATATATGAAAAGGTAAATTATTCTATTCTCCAAAAAAAAAAAAAAAACATACCGTATACTCACCCTCCTGGTACCGTCTCTGCAAGTCCCTTCATCAACATGGTCCCGGCAGCTTCTTCCTGTGCTCAGAGGTCATGAATATGCACGCGTCTCCACTCCCATAGGCGTGGAGCGCATATTCATTACCTTAATGAGCTGGTCCATGTGATCGCTGGCCAGGAAGAGCTGCTTGAAAGTCGGAAACCAACGAGATGCAGTGCCAGCGAGGGAGCGCAGGCAGGTAAATAGGTTGTTTTTTTATTTTTTTAAACAGGAATCATACATACAGGATAGGGGATAAGGAGCCATGAGTACAGAATAGGGACTGGGGATCCATGCATACCATGACAGGGATCGGGGAGCCATGCAGAAAATGACAGGGACGGGGTAGCCATGCAGACAATTATAGGGATGAGGGGAGCAATGCATACCATGATAGGGATGAGGGGACAATGCATACCCGGCTTATACTCGAGTCAATAAGCTTACCCAGTTTTTCGTGGCAAATTAGGTGCCTTCGCTTATACTCGGGTTGGCTTATACTCGAGTATATACGGTACTATGCTTATGTAGAAGAGGTCAAAAGTAGCTAAAACGATAGTCTCTCAGAGAATTCTTCAATCCCAGTCGTCAAGGCCGGCCAACATGTTTTCAGGATTTCCTTAGTATTGATGACAATTCCATCATTCATCCTTGCAATACTAAGGGCCTGTGCACACGTTGCGGATTCCTAGCGGTTTTGCCGCGGTTTTTCGCGGCGAAACCGCTTACACAATACAACACATTATGGCCGATGGGATTCCGCAATGCTGTGCACATGCTGCGGATTTTTCCGCGGCGGAATCGCATCGCGGAAGAATCCGCAGCATGCTCATTCTTTTTTGCAGAACCGCGGCGATTCCGCCGCCGTAGGAATGCATTGAACCGATTACTTTCCGCATGTGGATGTGCCCACCATGCGCAAAGTAAGCGGTTCATGTGCGGATGGTACCCAGGGTCTGGAGGAGAGGAGACTCTCCTCCAGGTCCTGGGTACCATATCCATGTAAAAACAATAATTAAAATAAAAAATAATGATATTCTCACCTTCCGGCGTCCCCCGCAGCTTTCCCGCCTCTCAGCGACGCTCCCGGCCAATCCCGTTCCCAGTAATGCATTGCGAGAATCACCCCAGATGACGTAGTGGTCTCGCGTGATGCTACGTCATCGGGGTGATTGTCGCAAAGGACGCCTGGGAACGGGATTGGCCGGGAGCGTCGCTGAGAGGCGGGAAAGCTGCGGGGGCCGCCGGAAGGTGAGAATATCATTATTATTTTTTTTATTATTTTTACATTAGATCTTTTTACTATTGATGCGACATAGGCGGCATCAATAGTAAAAAGTTGGTCACACATGTCAAACACTTGCTTGACTCGTGTTACCAACCTGTCAGATCGCTTGTAAAACGCTAGCATTCTGCAAGCTAATTACGCTTGCAAAACGCTAGTGTTTAGCGGGAATACGCATACCTATAATATGCGGATTTCCCGCGGCAGGGAGGTGCGGAATTGCCGCGGAAATTTCCATGGCAATTCCGCAACGTGCGCACATAGCCTAAGGGAATTCTGAAAACATGACCTGAAGGCCCACCGTGTAAAGGCCTCCATACACATGTTGGCTCAACCAGTTAATATTGATGAGTTCAGCCAACGGTCTAATGTGTATGGGGTCGGGAAAAATGTCAATCGCGCATGTCCGATTTCAGGCTACTGATTGCATTGACCCGAGAAGTCACCAGCCGCCATGTCAGTTTTCTCAGAGGATAGAGAGCTCCTGTACATGGGAGATAAAGCGGAGATAGCCGTCGGCCAACAATCGGCCATCTATTGCGTATGGCTAGTCTTAGACTACATTTGGAAATGCATAAATCTGTGGCAGAAATATCATAGACACAGAAGAGATCTAGGATTAGAAAAGATCTTTTTTTTTATTTAGATTACCTTAAAAAAATTACAATAAAACAAATCAAAATGTGAACTTTTTTAATGCTAGAAGTCCTCTCTGTCTGATATTTCAGTTACAGATTTATGAATTTCCACGTGTTATTCCAGTGCGAAGTATAATTTTTGGGACTCAGTGGTAAATAGACTACATTTGGCCCAGTAAAGTCAGGATTCTTCCACTGTATATTTAACTTAACCGAAAAAATGAACAGACAAAACCTCAGACAGAAACAAAATGAACATACACCTTGCTGCAAGTAAAAGCATTTTACTTATGTACTTACAGCAGGGTATATGTTCATTTTGTTTCTGTCTGATGCAGTGTATTAAAGCACATACCGCTGGTGGAGGGTATACACGCGGCGTTAACAGGACCTTACTTTGCATGTGTACTTACAAGATTGTAATTCCATTTATATATTTCTTTATTTCCACTACAATTTATAGATAAACATCAATAAAATAAAACTCTTCACCAAGAGTTGCAGGTGAAGATACGACTACACTAACACTACACGTGCATTAGAAGACCATACTAAGAACTTCAACATTACAGCGTGAAAGTGTCCGCCATACAAAAACATGAAATGCAAAGATGGCCATTGCTCACTGAAGATATTTCCATACAACGGAGTGTTGTTTTGCAAATCATGAGGCCACTATTGTCCCAAACATGAGGGACTTGCAAATGACAAACATAAGTAACAATAAGTAGTTCATGAAAAGCAGGACGATCTCACACTGCACCTATTGTTGGATCTGGACCTAGAACAATGTTACACAGTGCTCATTAATAGAAATCCTATGCAAAACACAAACATTTAGGCAAACCTGTCAAAAGACGCACTTTATATTTCCCTACTCAAGAAGCAGCATATCAAGAACATGGTCAGCAGCTGTCACACTACTAGTCGTGGACTTCAGAGCCATTTGTGTATCGCACCATGCTGATCCGTGAAGCCGAAATGACACTTTCAAAACCAGCAAATAAAAGACTGTGACAATATTGAGTTTGCTTTTTGTTGACAAGGTGGCCAGCCATAAAAAATGTTTTTGAAAAAGCTCAGAGTGTTGTAAAACAACAAAGAAAGTAATAATCACCTTACTGATCCCCACTGCTCTGGTTCGGGGGCTTCCCGGTTCCTCCCTAGTCTCTTCCCGGCCAGTTCTAACTATGACTTCTTGGCAGCACCACAGAGGAACACCTAATTTAACCATCCCAGTATCTCAGCGTCTTAAGACATTGATCCCTTGGCAGGTAAATCATAAGGTCCAGATCTTGTAAACTTCTAACTTTTAAAGCTTTATGCGAATGATAACAATATTACACTTGGGCTTCCAAGTTGGTGCCTTAAAACAAATAGCTGAGAGCATGCAGAATTGGCACGTCCACTTGTATATCAGTGATCAGCTGATTGCTGCCTTCTGAATACTCTAAAGTTTTGGAGATGGTAACTAACAACATCAGAAATTCAGCCGTATTTACTAACACCAGGTCACACTACTAATGCACTGCAGGAGGCATAGCCCCATAATAAAGGTAGAGACAGAGCAGGTGATGAAATAATCACTCACACCCCTACTAATCATGGAGGGGGTGGCTGCTTAATATTGCACACGGATAAGGCTTGTATAGGGCACCAGTCACACAGAGGTCTGGGTTACAGTCTATTAGTGATGCCAATAGAATTAGATCTGGCGGGCTACCAGTGATATATAAGTGCACCCCACAGGGACAGGCACCCCATATTCCTCAGCCAAAACTAAAGGGCCTTGCTGCGTCAAACAGCATCTTTTTTTTTTTAATTCGTTTATTAATCACAAAAAAGAATGTAATATGTAAATTGCCTCTTCAAAAAAAGAGGACTTGATCTCTATAGCGCCACCTATTGGAAGTAGCGATCCTACAAGTCACAATCAACCCTTTAACGAGTCTTGTAATATGACTTAGGATAAAGCCAAATCAGAATCTCCATTTGCAGACATGGTGTTTCGGACTATTGGTCCTCGTCAGTGCAAAGTAGGAGAGATCTGATTTGGCTGGATGAGAGGCTCTGGACTAGGGTCTAAGGGGTAAGGTTTCTCCTTGTGGAGAGTGACATCCAGCTCTGGCGTGTCGAGGTAAGGAGGCTTATTCGCCGTGCAATGCTCCTCTGGGAAATTTAATATGCAACTGAAATAACACACGTGCACTTTTGAGGGCTCTTGTAAAAGGACAACAAAACAACAAGTTTGCACAATAAACTGTTTGTACAATGTCAATTATACAAGTCCTTGTGTCATTGAATAGGTAATAAACCAGTTAACAAATGAACAGAGAACATCGAACATCATTCAATCTTATACATGTTTGATAATACAGGTCTCAAAAAGATCTTCTTAAACTACAACTATCTCGCCGCCAAACACAATTGCACTATATTGTGCTCTAAGTGATGCCATGAAATGTAAACCCTTGCATTTACGGTGGTGTTAAGCACTACGCACTAGTAGAGTAAAGGGTATGCCACACTAAGCAAGATCGCTAACGAGATCACTACTGCGTCACCATTTATGACGCAGTAGCGATCTCGTTAGCGACTTAGCTGTGTGATTCCAAACACAACTCATCAGTGATCTGTGATTCCAAACACATCTCATCAGCGATCTGTATAACGACCTCTGCGGTCGTTGGGAAAACCTAGTCCCACCTGAGACGCTGGTGAAGTCGTTCATAAAGGGTGTCACACTCAGCGATTCAGGCTCACCAGCGGGACACCAACGACCAAAAAACGGCTCAGAACGTTCATAAGCGATCAGCGACATCTCAGCAGGGGCCACATCGCTGCTACATGTCACACAGAGCTAAGTCGCTAACGAGATCGCTACTGCGTCATAAATGGTGACGCAGTAGTGATCTCGTTAGCGATCTCGCTTAGTGTGGCATACCCTTAAGATGAGAAGAGTTCCACCTGTCCCAAATCTTATCAAATTTCCCCAAGCACCCCCTATTTTGATATAATGTACGCTTATATGGTATAACCCGAGTTCACCAATTCAATCCAGGCTTTAAGAGAGGGACGTGAACCACCCATCCAACATAATGCCAATACCTTCTTAGGTAGAAAAGTGTCTCTCGTTAGATCCTAACATAATGCCCCTTTCCTCATCCAACACCCCAAATATACAGACTAGCAGACTAAGAGGAACAGGAGTTTGTACTAAGGATGTCAACAATGATGTTACCTCCTTCCAATAGAGGAGAATAATAGGACAGCCCATATCATATGTATAAAATCTGCATCTGATGAATGACATCTCAAACATTCTGATGATTGGAACTGACCCATTTTAAAGAGCCGTATCGGGATTAAGTATGATTGATATATTATATATAATTGGGTCATTCTATTATTAATAGATGGGGACACCTTAATTGGAGACTCAAGAATCACCTCCCACTCCTCTTCTTGCACATCAGGGATAAGTCCCTCCCATCTCCCCTTAAATGATCCCATAACAGAATCAGCTCCCACAGAAAACATGTATGTATATAGGGACGAGATAAGACCCTGAGAATTACTATACAAGGGAGAGATGAGATAGCACGGATCATGTCCGTACAACGCATATGTGATTGAAAAGCTGATCTGAGCTGAATGTAGCGAAAAAATTGGGACTTCGGAATATTATATTTAGTCTGTATTTGCTCAAAGGACATTAGGATACCATGATGATATAGATCCCCCACCGAGGAGACATCATATGAAATCCAAAAACCAGTGGATGGGTGGTTTAGAAGTATTATTCCATAAGGGCATTTCAGCTATAATGTCCTGAAATCGAGTAACTTTTTTAATTTGTCTCAAAACAGATCGCCAAACTGCATATTTTAATCTTTTTGTTGCACATTTTTGTCCATGGCGCAGGTAAGACTTTAAGCATTGGCTGGGGAAATTTGGGCATCTGTCCTTGTGGGGTGTACGTATACGGTGCGGAGCTAACAGAATGGACGTCACAAATAGGCTGGGAGCCAGACGCTGTGCACTACATGTATCTATGTGATTGGCATAACATACAAGCCTTATCTGCATGCATTTTTAAAGAGAAACTGTCACCCCATTTTTGCCCTATGAGATACGGCCACCGCCATCAGGGGCTTATCTACAGCATTCTGTAATGCTGTAGATAAGCCCCCGATGTCACCTGAAAGTGAAGAAAAACGAGTTATAAAATACTCACCCAGGGGCGTTCCACCGTCAGGTCCGGTCCGGAGGGAGTCGCGGTCCGGTTCGGCGCCTCCCATCTTGAAGCGAAGCTGGCCTCTTCTTTCCGTCCCGTCGCGGCTCCTGCGCAGGCGCACTGATCTGCCCTGGTGAGGGCAGAGCGGAGTACTACAGTGCGTAGGCGCCGGACCTCTCTGACCTTTCCCGGCGCCTGCGCACTACAGTACTCTGCTCTGCCCTCACCAGGGCAGATCTGTGCGCCTGCGCAGGAGCCGCGACGGGACGGAAAGAAGAGGCCGGCTTCGATACAAGATGGGAGGCGCCGAAATGGACCGCGACTCCCTCCGGACTGGACCTGACGGCGGAACGCCCCTGGGTGAGTATTTTATAACTAATGGGGTGACAGATTCCCTTTAATACTAGGCGCCATGCCATAGATGTTTGGTGGGTTAGTATGTGTCTGTTTTCAGCATTTTGCACCTGTGCTGTTGTCCCTGCCTTTATTATGGGCCCTGCTGCATCCGGATAGTACATTAGTATTGTGCCCTGGTGTTAGTAGGTATGGCTGCCCTATTCTGTGATATTTTTTGCATTTTATATCCTTTTCGGTGAGTTACCAGTACAGGTCGGCCTTTCATATGACTTCTAAATCAAGTAAGGCTCGTACAGGAAACATCTGCCAAAGCAGGAGGCGATTTTACAAAGTTCTTCTCCAGACTAGCTTACAATAGGATGCCAGACTGGGGACCAGCCTGTGTGTCGTCCATATGTCCTAAACTTGCATGATGACTAAAGACGATATTGTCAGACAATGCCTTTAACATTCCTGAGACATCCTTCTTGGACATAATGTTTAAGGTCTAACCATTGTCAGAAGCAATCAATTTTTCCTTCTCTGAACAGCTCAACCCAATAAATGGATGATCACTTGATTTTTATAGTACTGAACACACAATACGCAATAATTTCTCTCGGATATAATCTCCATAGACAATTTTATTGTGTTTTGAATTAATGTCTTCTATTAAATGCTACAAAAATATGAAAGAAAAAAAAACATCCAGATATAAAGGAGAAAGTACTTACCATACTTCTTCTAATATATTCTATTGACTTCTCCATATTCATCCCTGACCAGTCATTGAGCATGTAACAAATGCATGAAGCACAGTACACAAATCTCATGTCATTCTCGCTTCCCTCAGGCACAGCACAAAAACTGCACAGAAAAAAAAAAAGAACATGTTGTTTTCCATGTCGATCATCATCAAGTGATGTACCAAGATAATCCACAAAATTCTGATGTTTACAGGAGGCATTGCCCATGGCCTCCGATGCTCTATGCACTCCAGAACATTAGAAGGTATACAGGATCAGACACAAGCTGCAATGCATGGCACTGATGACACAAGTCTGCTATTCTAAAAGTATAATAAATCATATAGAAAAGAAGACGGGTGTAAATAACCACATCATTTAGAAAGTAAAAATAAACTTTATTAATAAATAAAAAATAAGTAAATAAGTAACAATCAATTAATACACATCATGGCCAACATAGTATAAATAGTGAAATACAAGTAATCAATGAACAGAGTGGTCCATATAAATATATACAGTGGGTACGGGAATTATTCAGACCCCTTTTAAAAATTTTCACTCTGTTTCATTGCAGCCATTTGGTAAATTCAAAAAAGTTCATTTTTTTCTCATTAATGTACACTCTGCACCTCATCTTGACTGAAAGAAATGTAGAAATTTTTGCAAATTTATTAAAAAAGAAAAACTGAAATATCCCATGGTCATAAGTATTCAGGCCCTTTGCTCAGTATTGAGTACACTGTGTGCAGAATTATTAGGCAAATGAGTATTTTGAT
>VIAB01006610.1:56130-67179 GCA_009801035.1 Oophaga pumilio | reverse complement strand
TTTTCCTGGAATATGTGTGCCTGGCGCAGCTGGGCCACACACATCAAATCTACATGTATGCAACAGTCCTTTATGAGTTCAACATTTTGCATGAAAAATAATAAAGAGAAAATAAATAAGATTGCAACATATTGCTAGTCTTTCACCTTTTTTATCATTTGCTACATAAGTGTTGAAATCTAAAACATACTCAGGTACCTGTGAGGGCACTTATTTTCTTCTCTACATAGTCACACATAACTCCAGCATCTTCACTGTGCCAGCAGTTGTGTATTCCACTGTCCTGCTTCTTGCATTGTGCTAGCGTGTTTTCGGTTCCATTGCACTCCACATTATCTAAGTGAATTGGCCCTTGTCCTTCCCCAAAATAAGCCATTGTTCTTGCCTTTGCTGGACCCCTATATAAAAGAAATTACACACTTTATTTTATTTTTCAATTATGTACGTCAGACTGGAATAAGCTGTGCTATTTATATTGTACATTATATTACTAGATATTACATGCTATTTGACATTTATTAATTGAAACCAATGTAGTGGAGTGGGGAAGTCAAGGAGTCTGAGGTCAAAAGCCAGGAGGGTATTTCATGAACACAGGGATGAGGCAAAGGAGTAGTCAGGTCACAATCCGAGGTCAGAATTCCAAGAACGTAGCGTGTCAAGACAAAAGGGCTAGGTAAATGGATGGTCAAAGGCAAATCCAAGGTCGCTCAACAAAGATCAAAATACTAGAACTGAAAGCACAGCGCAAACACACACCACACTGAGCAAAGCTACAACTAGCAAAGAAGAGAGGCACACAACCACCTAAATAGCCTGGGAATCAGTCGAACAGGAGACACCTGTAGGAAACCCGGCACACCCCAGCCCTGATTGGGCGACCGGACTGTCACTCACCACACTGACAGCTCAGCACTCCCAAGCCTCAGATTGAGAAAAGAGAAATTCACCGCACACTCTTTATTTCAGTGGTGCAAAAAAGTTATTTCATTAATATGTGGGAGCAGATAAAGACAGAATATGGCTATGAACCGACTGACAAAGTTAGACTTTTCGACCCCGCCAGGGTCTTTTTCACTAAGTCGTTTTAAGTTGTTAGAGCAAGAGGAAAAAAGTGTTTCTCAACAGTGGAGGATTGCAAAAGGCCTGCCAGATATACAGGCACATGAGCACCGAATCAAGCTACAGCAACACAGCACCTTATCACATGGGCCTTTTGCAGTCCTCCACTGCTGAGAAAAACTTTTTTGCACCACTGAAATAAAGAGTGTGCAGTGAATTTCTCTTGCCTCAGTCTAAAGCAGGGTTCCCCAACTCCAGTCCTCAAGGCCCACCAACAGATCATGTTTTCAGGATTTCCTTTGTATTGCACTGGTGATGCAATTATCAACTGGGCAATACTAAGGAAATCATGAAAACGTGACCTGTTCGTGGGCCTTGAGGACTGGAGTTAGGGAACCCTGGTCTAGAGGGTCATGTACCCCATTGCGCCAGCACCTTGTAAATAGACCGAGTGCACACTAGTCTTCTAAATCCAAGTCTCAGATTGGACGGCTGAGATGTCTATCAGAATACTGACAGCACACAATGCCCCTGGCCCAGATTGGACTGCTGTGCTGCCACTCACCACACTGAGAGGAAAAATTGTGACAATAGTATAAAAGTTGATTGTTACTCCTTTTCAGAAACATTTACCATTATATATGGCTAAATTTTCAACTATAATTTCCCACTGTTATATCCTTACCTGAACCAGCGCCAGTGATATCTGCCTTTTTCGTCAGATGCCACTACATTAACTTTGCAGGCTGCACTTATGATGGAGGAGATGGCATTGCCAGCATCGTTGGGGAGCGCAGGCATTGTTCTCCTAAAATACTAGTGAATTCTAGTGTGGCTATAACTTGTGATACGTACATGCCATACAGTTGAACATGGCAAGGAAGAATGTGTGCACGTTGTTCAGCTGCTCATCAGGTACAAGACAATCATCTCCCTCCTTTGGCCTTTGAGGCAGCACCACAGCCTATTTAAACTCCCAGCAGACTGGGTTGCCAGTTATTGTTTGTTTTCCTGTGGAACTGCTTATCTACTCATCTTCTGCTCTTAAGCCTGCTAAATTCTGACCTCATTTGCTCCATAATCCCTCCTGACCTTGACCCCAGCTAGTCATACTTTGCTTTGGACAGACTCCCTGGTATCTGCCCCCTCTTTCCACGGTATTGCCTTCTCATTCTGACCCTGGTTTTGTTCCTTCAATTGATGACTCAGCTATTTTGACTACTCTTGCCTTAAGGCTGGGTCTCACATAGCGATACACCAGCAATCCCGACAACGATCAGGATCGCTGGTGTATCGCTATATTATCGCTGCTGAGCTGCCACACAGGCAGCTCAGGGCAGCGATCAGCACAAGGACACTGCGGGTAAACATCGCTAGTTACCCGCAGTGTACCTTGGATACCAGCGCCCTGATGCAGGGAGCTGGTAACCAAGGTACACATCGGGTTTCCAGGCGCTGCGCGGTGCCTGGAAACCAGCTGTGTACCTTGGTTACCAGCTCCCTGCATCAGGGCGCTGGTATCCAAGGTACACAGCGGGTTTCTAGGCACAGCCCCGCGCCTGGAAACCCGCTGTGTACCTTGGTTACCAGCGGATCGCTGGTCTCCCGCCTGTCACACGCAGCGATGCGTGCCTGTCAGCGGGAGACCAGCGATCAAAAAAATGTCCTGACATTTCAGCGACGATCAGCGATACCCGGCAGGGAGGCTGATCGTCGCTGAATGTCACACACAGCGATATCGCTGGGGAGCTCGCTGCTGCGTCACAAAACTAGTGACTCAGCACCGATCTCGCTAGCGATATCGCAATGTGAGATGGGGGCTTTAAACAGTAAAAACAGTGCTATAGGTGCAGTGTAGATAGGACAGTGTTAGAAATTGTATTGTACACATGCAATTGTGCTGGAATTACTGAAGAACTATATAACAAACATGAGAAAAAAATAACATAAGACGGAAGCACTGACCTGTGTCCTAGCTGACGACAAACAACAACAGCGTCGTTGTCAGTCCAGCCATCATCACACACACTGCCCCACTGTCCATTCAGGAATACCTCCACTCGCCCTTCCTTAGTACTCTCCCCATCCACCAGCCGAACAGGGGGTCCTGAAAAATGTCATCAGATATAAATGTCTTTATGACTTATGCATAAGACTGTATTTGTGTTGTACTAATAGCCTTCTGTGGATTTATACCATATCTCTATGAGCCTAAACTAGTACATGGAAGCACACTGAGCCTTCTATTTCCCACAGACTTCTTATGTGCCCTCCATATACCTAGCAAAAATATTTTAATCTTTTTTAATTACTAACCTGCATGTGTACCAACAGTCTCATGATGTCATAGTGTACCAATGCAGTATAAGAAAACCCTAAGAAATCGTACAAAACAAATACAGAAAAGGACTCTTTTCAACAAAAATATATTGATAACCTGGCATCTCTCTATCTATCTAGCCATCTTTTACGTATCCTTTCTCCACTAAGACTGGTTCTTAAAATCACACTTTACCTCTCTCGTGCAAGTGATGGAAGCTAAAATAAGCCATCACTGGCAATTATCAAGTGTCAGACTATCATGTAAAATCCTGCTAATGCAACAAGCATCTTTTTATCCGACAGGATTACCTACATTTTTGGACCATCAGGTACCATGTTAATGGAATTTGTCTAATTATGACAATATTTATTATTATTATTATTATTATTATTATTAATAATAATCCTCATTTTGTATATGTTGAATATATTGGCATTACTTCTCGGTGATTATTTTAAATCAAACCAAACATTACCATATAAATAGATATCATTTCTCTATTGAGTATTCGGAATACAATATTAATATTTTAACTAATAAAATAGTGAACGGCAATCCTACTAATCCAGGATCCACCAAAGCTATAAAGAAAAGAGACGGGAAACAATTAAGATCCCCCAACAAAATATGAACTTCAGGGCAACGTATGTCCTATAAGTAAGAAACTGTATATTATGCAGCTGGTTCATTCAACCAATGATATTTACCAGGCGGGGTTTCAACTATGTCATTGCTGTCATTTGAGCACCGGATACCCACATCTTCAGAATGAGAGCAGTCATGCTGACCCCAGCTACTATGTGAACATTCCACTAGAGAGCGCTCCGTGCCCGTGCAATCCACATCATCCAGAAATATCAACCCATTTCCAGGTCCAAACTCTGCTTTTGAAGCCAAACTGGAGGGACCACTAGAAAAAAGAAAAACACGGATGGAACACTGAAGTAAAAAGAATGTCTTCTGGTTTTTGTCGCATCTCCATAGACTTTAATGACCAAGTCTGATCCATAAAACTGGTAAGAACAGGACATGCTTTGAGTATCATGGATCAGACACATGGATCTGTTATTAAATTGGATATGTGTATGAATCAGTGAAACTCTAGAGCCCATGAGAAAAACTATAAGATCTTGACAAGATGATAAAAGCCCTTTTTTTATCTGTACTGTGTATATCTCTCAGTATTTGATCAGTTTTGGAGGGGAGGAAGAGAGGATGTTACTATGATTATCATAAATGAAGTTGTGACAAGCGCAAAAATTTTGGGACAAGACAATATCTCTACTGTGTATTTTGTGGACATCGGTAAGCAGAATCCTACCTATTTTATGTATTGCGCTTCTGTTGATCCTGTCTGGATATAATGTACCTCCCTGAGAAAGAAAAGGATTATTTGGTACTTTTAATGGCAGCTTGGGCTGCTATCAAAGCAACCTGGGCTTCTATAACACCTCAGCAGTGCCACAGGCTGATCACCTACATGCCACGCTGCAATGATGGAATAATTGATGCCAAAGGAGCCCCAACAAAGTATTGAGTGCATTTACTGATTTTAAAATAATTTTTCAAGCTTGTGTTATAAAGTATTCTAATTTACTGAGATAATGACCTTTGGGTTGTCATTGGCTGTAAGCCATAATCATCAAGATTAACAGAAATAAACACTTGGAATAGATCACTCTGTAATGACTCCATATAATATGAGTTTCATTTTTTGTATTGAAGAACTGAAAATAACTTTTTGATGATATTCTAATTTAGTAAG
This sequence comes from Oophaga pumilio, assembly GCA_009801035.1. Taxonomy (NCBI): domain Eukaryota; kingdom Metazoa; phylum Chordata; class Amphibia; order Anura; family Dendrobatidae; genus Oophaga; species Oophaga pumilio. The sequence continues at coordinate 62,029 of VIAB01006610.1, read as the reverse complement.
AAGCACTTGTAGCTCTATCGTATTCCGTGCTTTAAATACATTATCATCGCTATCTCCATTGGGGCTCACAATCTAAATTCCCTATCAGTATGTCTTTGGAAAGTGGGAGGAAACCAGAGAACCTGGAGGCACTTACGCAAACATGAGGACAACATACAAACTCCTTGCAGACGTGTCCTTGGTGGGATTTGAACCCAGGACCCCAGCGCTGTAAAGCCACCGTGCTGCCCTTAATATAATATGCAGTAGTAATAATGCAAACATCACCTTCCTATAGAGCTTGCACAGGACCCAAGAACATGAAGTTAAGTCTCTGACAGGTCCTCATCAATAAAGACTATTGTCTCGCTCCCTACAACCACTTTCATTATTTATTTGATTAAGGTTTATAAATACCTGAAGCCTAAATGTCTGCAAACCACCTGTGCATTACGTTCAGTCCAGCCATCATCACATACAGTTCCCCAATCTCCATTAAAAAATACTTCTACTCGTCCTTCAGCAATATTTTGACCACCAGATAATCTCACAGCTCCATCTGTAACATACATAAAATATACTTTAAATTAGGCTTCTTTTATATTTGTTATGGTTAATATCAAGCGAAAACTAACCTACCTGTATAAGGATTACAGGAAACTCCAGCATCTTCAATGTGGTCACAGTTGTGATGTCCCCAGTCGTTCTTCTGACAGAAATCCAATGAAGACTCATTACCCAAACACTGAACTTCATCAAGCAATATGGGACCTTTGCCTTGTCCATAATGAGCCCACACCCAGGCTTTAGGCTTCCCACTAAAATGAAATGTTACCTTTATATGTTTGGACAAACTGATTTCTTTTAGAGTAATGTTATACTAAAGCATATGGACATCATAGAAAATCCATAGTTGTAATCTGCCATCGTTCTGGCAGCACCTAGCCATCCATGTAGCAAATGGTTGGCTAAGGCTAATGTGTAATATGCCTTGAAAAATATTCATACCCATTGAATGTTTCCATATTTTTTCACGTTAAAATCCCGAGTGTCCAATTGCCTCCAGAAGTCAAAAAATTATTAAATGGAGTCCACCTGTGTGTAGTTTATTCTCAGCATAACTGCAGATATTCTGTGAAAGTCTCAGAGGTTTGTTTGAGAACAATAGGGATCAAACAGCATCATGAAAACCAAGGAACTCACCAGATAGGTTAGGGATAAAGTTGTAGGGAAGAGTAAAGCAGGGTTTGGTTGTAAAAAAACAGCGCAAGCTCTGAATATCTCATGTTGCACTGTTCAATCCATCGTCCAAAAATAGAAGGAATATGGTACAACTAAAAACCTACCAAGACATGGCCGTCCATCTAAACTGACAACCCTAACAAGGAGAGCACTTATTGCCTCCACTTGTACTTAAGTATTTGCCAGTTATAATGTGGTATTGTTTGATTTTCTTTAAACTTTGATTTACACTTCTTACATATACGTTTTACATTTATTTTCGTGCTTAGTGAAATTACTATATAAGCTAGGAGGAATATAGCTCTCATTATTATATGGGTGGACTGCAGGGGGTTTCCCCATAATTATTATATTATGAAGGTATGTTCCTGGTCTGTTTTTAAATGTATTTGTATCGTTATTCAGTGGCATGTAAAAGTTTTTGCACCCCTGGTCAAAATTAAGGCTATAGTGAACAGTTAAAGTGGTTGTCCACTACTAGGACAACCGCTTCTTAAACTAAATGTTCAGTCCCGATAAAATAATAGAGCCTATACTCGCCTCCCATGCTGACGCTTTTCCCATGGTGTCGGCAATCGCTCTACCCTGGGCTATGATGCGGTGTTGTGACACATGACGCCAGTACCCAATCAACGCTGGCGCCACTGGGTCCGCCTTCTTACGAACTGAACATGAAGACGAAGCCAGGGATCAAATGTTGCCCGGACTTCCTCTTCATGTTCTGTTTGTCCGAAGGCGGAGACAGTGCTGATTGGGTGCTGGGCATCACATGTGATTCCACCACATCACAGCCTCGGAGCTGTGAGTGCCGACACTGCAGGAACGGAGGCGGCACGGGAGGTGAGTATAGGCTTTATTATTTTATCGGGGCATAGCATTTAGTTTAAGAAGGGGTTGTCCTAGTAGTGGGATATGCAAGTTGAATATGAAATGATCTCTAAAAGTGTTAAAGTTATTAAAGAGGACACATTTTCTTTGTATTTTAGGCAAAAAAATATATATTTATATATATTTTCACATTTACATTTTAAAAATTTCAAAAAAGGAAAATGGGCCAATGTAAAAGTTTAGTACCTAGTAGCACCCCTTTTTTCAAGTATCATAACTTGCAAACACTTTTTGTAGCCAGACAAGAGTCTTTCAATTCATGTTTCAGGAATTTTCATCCATTCTTCCATGGAAAATTCTTCCAGTTCTGTGAGATTCCTGGGTCATCTTGCATGCACGGCTATTTTGAGGTGTAGTGGCAGATTTTCAATGATATTCAGACCAGGGGACTGTGAGGGCCATTGTAAACCCGCTCAGCTTGCACTTTTTGAAGTAGTCTATTGTGGATTTTGAAGTATGTTTAGGATCATTATCCATTTGTAGAAGCCATCCCCTTTTCAACTTTAGCTTTTTTTACAGATGGTGCTATGTTTGCATCAATAATTTGTTGAAATTTCATTGAATCCATTCTTCCCTCTACCCGTTTCCCATGCCATTGGCTGCAACACAACTCCAAAGCATGATTGATCCAATCCCATGCTTAATGGCTGATAAGATGTTATTTTCCTGAAATTCTGTGCCCTTTTTTCTCCACACATATCTTTTGATCATTGTGGCCAAAGAGTTCTATTTTAACCTCATCAGTCCACAGGACTTATTTCCAAAGTTCATCAGACTTGTTTAGATGTTCTTTTGCATATTTGTGATGCTGAATTTTATGGTGAGGACACCGGAGAGGTTTTCTTCTGATGACTTTTCCATGAAGGCCATATTTGTGCAGGTGTCTCTGGATAGTAGAACAATGTGCCAATGGCTGCTAAATTTTTCTGAAGGTCTTTTACGGTCAAGCAGGGGTTCTGATTTGCCTCTCTAGCAATCCTATGAGCTGTTTTCACTGAAATGTTGCTTGGTCTTCCAGACCTTATCTTGACCTCCACTGTTCTTAATTACATTTCGAACTAAGGAAAGGGCAACTTGAAAACACTTTGCTATCTTCTTAAAACCTTCTACTACTTTGTGGGCCTCCATCATTTTCATTTTCAGACTGCTAGTCAGCTACTAAGAAGAACCCATGGCTGCTGTTTTTTGACACAAGGTTAGAAATTTGTATCACCTAGCCTTTCCTAAAAATGATAATGAACAAGCCATAACCCTAACAGGATAATTAAGGTCTGAAACATTGGTCAAAGTTATCTGAGCACACAAATCTTCATGGTGCCTAAACTTTTGCTTAAGGGTATGCCACACTAAACAACATCGCTAACGGGATCGCTAAAAAACGTCACTATTTAGCGATCCCGTTAGCGATGTTGTTGTGTGCGGCATCTACCAGCGACGTGGCCCCTGCTGAGATCCTGCTGTGATCTCGCTCGTCGCTGACATCGTTCCGGACCCTATTTTATCGTCGGCGCCCCCGCTGGTAAGTATATATCGCTGAGTGTGGCACCTTTTGTTAGCGATTTAGCGGTACTTTTGTACCGCTAAAGTCGTTAAGGAGATCGCTAACCGCGATAGCGTCCTTAACGACATCGCTAAGTTAAGCCGCTATCAGCGATATAGAAACAATCCCGCTAGCGATCGCATTAGTATGCGTCGTTATCGTGATCGCTAGCGGGATTGTTTAGTGTGGCAGTACCTTTAGGCCCATTTTCCTTTTCGCAATTTTGTAATGACAATATATATATTTTTTTGACTAAAATACAAAGTATTTTCAAAGGCTCCATGGCGGCCTGAGGGGGGTCTTCATGTAGGCACAAGCATATCATTAACTCAAAACTGATAATAAGGATTAAACAACAACCACAAGACTGATTTCATCAACCAAGGTGTCATTTTAAATCATTTTAATCAGTATAACAGTGCCAACCTGACACTGTCTGAAGGTTACTCACCACAATCCTGCTGACAAGTTCCCTTTAACTGTTCACAATTGCAGTAATTTTGATTAGGGGTGCCCAAACTTTTACATGCCACTGTATATTTCAATAAAATTATTATTGTTTGTAATATTCTGGATGTGCACAGAGACTCCATTTAATGAAGATTTATTTTTTCTGCTATATACTGTATAATTGATTTGCTACATTGTTTGCAGCACCCCTTCTTATATATTTTAATTATTTGTGGTGCCCATTGTTCCCATTTTTTAGACCTTTACAAAATAGATGAATTTATTTGATGTTGAGCAGAGAAAACGCAAGACTCCTGTACTACATTTAGACTCACAATACAACAGGTTTTAGTAGAGGGTACTCACTTAAAGCCTACTTGTCTGCATATAACTTCAGCATCTTTGTCATCCCAGTGATCATCGCAAATTGTTCCCCACTGACCCTTAAAAAATACTTCAACTCGCCCCTCAAACTGGTCCTTTCCTCCCACCAGACGGAGAGGGGGCTTTAAATCTGCTCTTCAGAGAATGAAAAATAAGAACTTATTAGTAGTGGTGATTAGTGATCCTGTAAACAGGTTTCAGGTCAGCAGAATATCAAAACAGTTGTCTGTCAGGATGGACAAGTGTTAAAAATTTACCTTCAGGTGGAGAACAATTAATGGCAGCGACCTCTCTGCTACTGCAACCTTTGCCCTTGGTGTAGCTGCAGTGCAGCAAGGCTTTCTCGTCCCCTCGGCAGTTGGCAGATTCTAGATGTATAGGCATTGTCCACGGAGCATAATCAGGGATCTTTTTGGCTGTGCCAATTTCACTGTTAAAATAATTATCAAAATATGTTTTCCAAAATTAAAGGGCACATACTACGATGATCAGATGCTACATGTAGCGCTGCTGCCGGCGCCCCTGCATGGTTGGGCTTACGCACCGCCCCAGCCCCGCGGCGTGGTCTCCCGGCGTGTCCCTCCTGCTTCCTTGTGTGTACACCGAGGTTCCCGTGGGCGCACTTAGTACATGCGTGCGCAATGCTCCACTGTTCTTAAAAGGGCAGCGCATGCATATACTAAATTCCCTCAGCCTGTTGCTCAGAGGCATTTAGTAAAATGTAGTACACCTGCAAGATGGTTCCCAGTCAATAGCTGGGGAACATCTTGTATAAAAGACTCCCTCTCCCCTAAGGGGTCACCGAGCAATGTAGTGAATCACTAGTTAGTAAGGTGTACTACTAGTGAATTGTGAGTTCCTCTGGTCCCAGTGTGTAAAACATTATCCTGTTTCTCGATAGTCCAGTATAGTTAGTCCTTGTTCCTGTCCCTGCTTCGGCTCATTGGCGGGACCTGAACTGTTTCCTGAGACCAGTGTGTCTATCCTATCCCTGTAGCCATCCTGTTAAAGTCTGAACCAGTCACTGTGGCAGTCCTGTTGGCACAGTCTGAACCTGTCCGTGTGGTCATCCAGTCTGGTATTTGGAGACTGCACAGTCTGAATCTGTCCCTGTGTCCGTACTGTCGGTACAGTATGAACCTGTCCCACTGGCCATCCCGTCAGCTATCCGGAGACTCCACAGCCTTAACCTGTCCCTGTGGCCGTCCCTTCAGCTATCCAGAGACTACACAGTCTGGACCTTTCCCTGTGACAATCCCGTCTGCTATCCAGTGACTGCACAGTCAGAACCTATCCCAAGTGGCTGTCCTGCCTGCACAGTCAGAACCTGTCCTAGTGGCCATCCTGTCCTGTCTTGGAATCTGAGTAAACGGCTTAGACCAGGGGTCTCAAACTCGCGGCCCGCGGGCCAACTGC
>VIAB01006609.1:73164-96221 GCA_009801035.1 Oophaga pumilio | reverse complement strand
TCTGATGTGACTATGTTTACAATTTTTATTGCAATTTGGAGGAAACACCAAATCTCAACGCCAGCATCAAATATTCTCACGGCCAGGAATTACTAAATTGTGCACATCATCGAAGCATGAAATTAAATCTGATTGTGAAGATCCCAATGTCCTGGAGAGCTTCTGGTTTCTCCAGAATTTGGTTCTATCTTACCTGGATGCAACGTTTGATTATTGTGTACAGTTTGTATATATTTTGTATTATTCCACTGAAAACCAAAAAATGGTTTTGGCTGCTGCATTTAGTGCAGAGACAACGAAAATCTAAGTGACCTGATATAACTGTGAGGACTGCGGTGACTGCACATTTTGGAATGATACCACCGTGTCACGCTGTGTCTCCGCACTGTTTACATCTTGGCATGTGTACAAATATGACAATGTAGCTGTGTGTCAGTCTGTCTGAATGTAAGAGCACAGGGCCAGGACTGTGTGTGACTGCATACAGTGTGTACAGCCACCGTGCACGTTTTGCATAACAACGTACATGATAAAATACCGAAATCATGTCATTTTCTGTAACATGATCTGCCTGCATTACTAATAGTGATCACAATGGAAACATCATGTACAGGGTAGGATCCAGGCTACAGAAGAACCCCGGAGCTATAGAATTGGTGGGCACCCGCCTGCTAACTAGCAAAGTCATATCATGCACATTAAATAATTATCAGCCAATTCCACCGCTATCAATATTATTAGCATGCCTGCAGGGCCGGTTTTAGACAAAGTGGGGCCCTGGGCAAAAGTTTACAGTGGGGCCCCAAATGCTCACGTATTGCACCATCATACAGAAACGGTTATATTTACATGCGCTGAGTTCAGACTGTTAAACGAGAATGATTGACAATAATGAAGTCATTCAACGCTTGTTTATTGGCCTTTTTACAGCGACTGAGGAAGAATGATGGAGACAGAACAATCACTATTAGATCAGTCCCCATACAGTATCATGTTATCAGCAGCACATCTATAGTTTACACCGGCGATGTGCTGCTGAGAACAATGATTTCTGTTCCGGCATAAACAATCCAATCACTCGATGAATAGGCAGCATTTTGCTCATTTAATATAATTAACCACATAGTCCTCCACATACAGTAGTATAATACAGCCCATAGTCCTCCACATAGTATAATACAGCCCATAGTCCTCCACATAGTATAATACAGCCCATAGTCCTCCACATAGTATAATACAGCCCATAGTCCTCCACATAGTATAATACAGCCCATAGTCCTCCACATAGTATAATGCAGCCCGTAGTCCCCCACATGGCATAATGCACATCCCATAGTGCTCCATACAGTATAATACACACCCAATAGTCCTCCATGTAGTGTCCCATAGTCATCAAAATTGTATAATACACACCCCATAGTCCTCCACATAGCATAATGCACCTCATAGTCCTCCACATAGTATAATACACACCCCATAGTCCTCCACATAGTATAATGAGCCTGTTGTCCTCCACATAGTGTAATATACACCCCATAGTCCTCCACATAGAATAATGTATATCCCATAGTCCTGCACATAGTATAATACACACCCAATAGTCCTCCACATAGTATAATGCACATCCCATAGTTCTCCACATAGTATAATACACACCCCATAGTGCTCATATTGTATCATGCACGCTGCAGTCTTCCATATAATACAATATATATGCCCCATAGGAGTATAATGCAGCCCCATATAGTATAATGCAGCCTCCATAGAATGTAATGCAGCACCATAGAATATAATGCAGCCCCATAAAATATAATGCAGCACCATAGAGTATAATATGACCCCCATAGAGTATAATGCAGCCCCATATAGTATAATGCAGCCCCATAGAATATAATGCAGCCCATAGGCGTATAATGCAGCCCCCATAGAGTATAATGCAGCCCTATATAGCATAATGCTAACCCCATACAGTATAATGCAGCCCCATAAAGTATAATGCAGCCCCATAGAAGTATAATGCAGCCCCCATAGAATGTAATGCAGTCTCATAGGAGTATAATGCAACTCCATAGCAGTATAATGCAGCCCCCATAGAATATAATGCAGCCCCATAGGAGTATAATGCTGATATAATGCTGACCCCATACAATATAATGCAGCTCCATAGAGTATAATGCAGCCCCCACAGAGTACAATGCCGCCCCATAGAATGTAATGCAGTCCCCATAAATAAATACAATACTCACCTCTCCTCATCTCCTCACCTCAGCAGCTCCACTGCCCAACGCAGGGATGAAGTGACAGAGAGCGTCACATGATGCTCTCTCCTCCATTATTGCTTTCAACTGAATGGGCATTTATGATGCTGATATAGTTGAATGGGCGATGCGGATGGGAGGCGCAGGCACAGGGTCCCCCTGACTCACAGCCCCATAGCAGCTGGGTGGTCTGCCGCTATTAGTCCTTTTTACCATCCGTGTGTCCGTTTTTACCATCAGTATGTCATCAGTGTTTTTCACAGATAAAGAAAGAAAGAAAGAACGAAGGAAAGAAAGAATGAAGCTTCTTCTATACTTTGCAATGTGAAACACAGACACTGCATGGCAGCACATGTTTTTCACAGACCTATGGACTTGTATGGGCCCTTTTCATCCATGCGGCCAGAAAAGAATGGTCATGTCTCCATGTGTTTTGTAGAAAACTGCACTAGTAATGGCTTCTCTTGGGCTATGTTCACACTTTGCGTTTTTGCAGCTGGGTTTTTTCACAGCTTTTTCATGTAAATTAAAAGCTGCTTTTCACAGTACAAACCAAAGCTATGAGACTTCAGAAATCTCATGTACACAAAGCTTTCTTTCATGACTGAATGTGAGCTTGACAATCCTTTTGTTTACCCATAGAAAGCAATGAGAAAGTGCAAAAATGCAACCACGTTTTTGCTGTCTATTTGTTGATTAAAAAAAATACTTTAGTGAACTTGTATTATAAATGACACATACAATCCATACAAAAAAAAAAAAGCCAGCAGACAAAAACATTGCAAAAACGCAAGGTGTGAACATAGCCTAGTAGTATCTACAGACTATCAAGGAACTGCAGAGCATTGAGGAAACAAATCCATGAAAAACAGAATACAATTCAAATAGTTCTCATTTGTAAACAGAAAATGTTTCTATGTAAACACGGGGGGAGATTGTTTGCAATCAGGCAGCCGATAAGTCCCAGAGGACAACAAACCCATTGTGATCCTACAAGGGAGAATCCACCCACAATGTGTTCATAGAAACTACAACATGTGTGCCACGGAGAAATAACCAGAGACTTTCTTACAAAAAATCTATAATCCCTGTTCATACAGTAATGGTGATGTACATGTATTGTGATGCCAGGAGGTATCGTGGGGAACTTGCGCTACTAGATATAGTAAAGGGATTTTTTGGTTTAAAAATTACTTTTGTGGATGTGTTAGTTAAAAAAGGCATGCGGGATCTTCATAGAGAGTAGATCCCATTTTGATCTGAGTCACAGATCAAACTCACCAAAGAAAGCCTATGGGTCCATAAAAAAAAGAATTGAAAAATTGAACAGCACTTAGATGCGCTCCATGTGTCCAATTTGAATCTTTAAAATCATGTCTTCTTTTCATGCATAAATCCGCCACTCAGAATTACCAATGCGCAGCGATGTAAAAATGACATTGCTGTGCACATGATCAGGCTTTTGTTACTTCTTTGCACTGTTGCACATGTTTCCATGGAGCCTCATCCTTCCCAAACACGGAGACTTTGCATTGCCCGCTATCAGGGCCAGACTGGCCATCTGGCAGTTCTGGCAAATGCCAGAAGGGCCTGTTTGGTCATGGACTGCCTTGTCTGCTACATTGTTAACAGAATCGGTTTTCTCCAGACACCCATACTGTTAAGAGTTGTGACGGAGCACAAAGTCGCTGACTCCGTTACTTACCCCAGAAGGCCACGGGTATCATTAGAAGTATAGGTCTTGTAGTAAATCTTGCTTGCCTCCATCCAGGGTAATATTAGTAATATATCCCATCTGGTGCTTGGGCACGGGGACAGCATGGGCCTGTGTGATTTCAACTGCCAGGGCTGAATTTCAGACCCAGTCCGTACCTGCCCGTTATGCAAAGGTAGCCCTTTGGGACTGCTGCAATTTCCCGCATGGCAGGTTAGCCGGGGGCTCTGCTGTAAGAAATTACAAGGGGATGCAGAGATTCCATTTTATTCCTAACGGTGGGGGTCTCAAAGCATGGTATATCCTAGTGATATACACTTGTTCTTTCTGAAAAGAAATATTTATTACTGCTAATTTGTGAATAAAAAAGAATAATAGGGACTAGGGACCAATGCCCGATAGGTACACTGCAGGAATGTGCACCCTCGATAAACTGTTATATCCTACATTGTGGATTCTATTGATTACTTCTCACTATCAGGTTAGGTACAGACGACTGTTTTCTCGCCATCTGAGAAAATCGGTTTGATTATGCTAATCAGAGTTTGATCCAATTTTCTGGGAAGTGGAGAGAAAAAAAAAGTTTCTCCACCTTGGACGACATCCGAGTGTGGTCCAATTTTTTTTCCACGGACCAATGGAGTTGGATCCAATTCTCAGAGGCAAATCGTGCATGCTGCGATTTTTTTTTTAATAGGAGGAAAAAAATCAGAATAACATGGGCACAAATCCTCAAATCCTATGTGTCAAAACCAGTCATACGGACAACTGCACAAGCCTAGTAGTCGCTGGAAGGTGACATAATGCTTCCCTGGTTGCCATAGAATAGTACCGCCCTATGGGGCTGCAATAGGCTGGCTGCAGTGAATAAGCCCAGAATGAGCAGGCAGGTTGGGGCTGGGCTATGTGCATGGGAAGGGGAGGAGAGCATGTGGAGACTGGGCTGTAACAGACTCTGGTTAGGCAGGTTCTCCCTCTTTTGTCTGCCACTGTGTTTTCAAAAAGCTTTAGAAGTTGTTGACTGAGGCAGTGCATTACTAGCTGGGACTGGACACAGAAGGACTACTTCCTCAGCAGGAGATCTGGGCACCTGGTCTCACCAGGAACCAAGGAGAACAAGGGTGAGTAGTTGTAACAATGCCTACTCTGTATCCAAGACTTCTGGGCCCTGCTGCTATGATACATATTATCTATATGAATGATGGGAGGTGATACTCTTTATTTTATAGTGTAAACCCAATCTGAAGCGTTGTATTATATAAAAAAGAGTGAATTTTTCTATAGCTTCTACAGCATGTTAAACAAAGTCCGTATTAGTATCAGGTAAAAGTACGTTACCTGTATTGATGGGTCTAATTATGTATTGTGTAGTCGAGGATAAAGTTTTATTTATTTATTTGAAAGTTCCATCTGTTTTATTTTTGAAAAAGTTTCAAATGTTGCGACATTCTAAAAACTAAGCAAATACAAGTGACCTTCACCATGTAAGTTTTACAAGCGGCATTTTTGGATGAACATATTTGTAAAATGATGGGCAAGCGATCCGACCACGTACACAAATTCCCCATCAGCTGGCCCCGTCTCACCTGGTGGCTTTGAGGCAGGTTGGGACAGGAGGCCCTGCTTCCTGATTGACATTCCATCCAGCCCTCCGCAGGTCTGTGCACGCGGAGGACATCTGCCACCTCCTCGCTCACACGCTGGGAGTCTCCTGCAATTAAACCTTTTATTAATACAGAAAAAAAAATACAGCCTTATCATGAAAACCATATTTATATCACGTGGCAGCTCTATGGATTTCGAGCCATCCATGTGCGTACAATATGATGCCAGTGTGTAAAGTATTTGGAATGGTGATTGTAAATCTGTTTATAATGCTGGAGCCTTTAAAAGCCATAATACCATATGGCACATTAAACGCGCAGACGTAGCATATGTTGAGTTTGATGGGCTGCAACCGTAGCATGTAGTATAGCCTTGTTAATAATTGTTCGTAAGGATATAATTTTATACCCTAGGACCGCCACGTAGTGGACATTATATTCCCATCTAAAATATTTGGACTTGAGCCTATCCGCCATATGGACTGTAATAATAAAGGGTACAAACTGCGCGTAGTTGGATAGATGTTCTATTTAGTCAGTGATCCTACAGAAATACCGTATTTTTCTTTCTACGGTAATATAGTGTAATTAACTAAGATGCTTGTTTCATAATCCAAAAAACGGATCCATCTTTCATAGGCGGGTATGAAAAGAAAATCCACGTTTTCCCTTTTTTTTTTTCCAGCATCAGTCTAGGATTAGAGATGAGCTTTTACAGTTCGGGGTTCGGTACCGAACTCCGAACACGGACTTCTTCCAAATGTCCGTTTTGAGAGAGAGCTTTGGGTCCCCATTGACTTCTATGGGGTTTCGGTACCCAAACCGAACTCTGGACTAAACTTCGCTCTAAGGCCGGGGTCAAACTTGTGAGTGCAATGCGAGAAACTCGCGCCTCAATACCCGGCACTGCCGCCAGCACTCCAACCAGAGTGTTCAGCTGCATAGAAATACATGCAGCCGCACACTCCGGTCCTGAGTGCTGCCGGGTATTGAGGCGCGAGTTTCTCGCATTGCACTCACAAGTTTGACCCCGGCTTCACCCGAACTTCCACAGTTTCGCTCATCCCTATCTAAAATTTTCAAATCAGCAAAATGAAGGATTCATTGCTGCCAAAGATTGACCATTGTGAAAATTTAGCATTATTCCGGCCTTGCAAAACTGTATTATGGCCGCTTTCTCGTCTGTGATATGGTTATTGCACCCAGCTTTTGTGAACCTGTGTCGGTGAGGTCACGATCTAACGTGGCCATTTAACTAGTATATGATGGTCAGCAGATGTCGAAAAGCAAAAGGATGGGGCATGTTAAAAGTCAACATGCCTAATCCTTAGCACTCTAAAGAGAGGCCACTATTAGGTTTGTGTGGCACTGGGCCAAATTGAGTGTGCATGTAAAAAGTGGGTCAGGAGGGAACTAAATGCTTGTTTGGCCGTCGGCTATAAAGGGTATATTGCCGCCTTTTTAGCCTTGAGAATGGGCCTATTGTTTGGCGTGATGTAGACTAAATTGTGTAATTTTAATTGCGAACGCTTCCTCAATTGTTAGATACCAGCAGGAACGAACTTACATAGGAATGGAGAATACGTTATCTGTGGTTTCCGTGCAAGGTAAAGTCATAAAACGGTAAATGGCTTGCTCACAGGTAATTTGATTTCCCTATTACTTTCATAGTCAAAGCATTAAAGGAAATTGCTCTCAGCTTTTCTTTTTTGCAGCCTGTGTATTGTTACCGTAGTGTTACTGTTTAAAGGGGGTGTCCAGGATCAGTTGATATAGGAAAGATGTGTATCTTCGTACCGTGTTAGCCAGTAGATAGAAAAATATTTAGACTTGAGAGTCCTCAGTGGTTGATACCTTTTAATGGCTAACTGAAAAGATGGTAACATTGATAACCTATCCAAGAGATTGGTTGGGGTCCGGCACGTAGCATCCCCTTCAGCTGAAAATTGCTGGAGCTCAGCAATGTACAGGGTGGAGCCCGTCAGCTCTGTACATTATCAATATACTTGATCAGAAATGGCCTGTATAGCTCGGGTCTAACATCATCATGCTGGTTGGATATTATCATAAACTTTGCCTTTAAGGATAGAAGTAGGGGCTTAACTACAATACGTGCAGGGGTTGCAGTCGCATCAGGGCTCTGGGGTCTAAGGGGCCCAAAAACTCCCCTTGGCCTCTATGAAATGTCCAATACTATTTAATACTTGCAATAATTGGGGGCCCCATTGGAGCTTTTGCATTGAGGTCCTTGAGCTTCAAGTTCCGCCACTGGATAGAGGTGTACCTGTGTCTGTAAATACAATACATTGCCTCATTTATCGCTGATCAGTGGCCATACACATTAAATGTCAGCCAAACCTGACAACTTCTATGAGACTGGCCAACCTTTTAATGTTTCTGATTTTGCCTTCACTCTCTCTCAGCGGCAGATATTGGAGAAAAGAAGGATGGAGCATGTTGCGCTTTAACATGCCTGATCCCCTTTTTTTTTTTTTCCTTTGTCTTCTCTCCTCTCTCTCCGTTACGCTGCTCTGAGTACAGATTGCAGTGCATAGATCGGCCGCAGGCCTCCAGATCCAAACTCAACAGCCTTATGGGTATATATGTGACAGTTTCCGTCTGGTCCAGAGACCTGCGGCTGGTCTGTGCATCCTGATCTGAATACGGATGTGTGAATTTGGCCTTAAAGGTAAAGTCCTGCTCTCAGTTCTCTGGCAGTTCCATAGACAGTGGATGGTGCACTTGGGAGCCCTATTCATGGGATACATGGATGTCCAATGACATCAGGACCATATGTTTGGTGCTATTTTTCTTGAGCTTTATTGAAAAGCCATGGTTCCAATCTGCGTTTCTCTAGCTTTTTGCAACACTACAACTCCCAGCATGCATCCTCAGCCTGCACCATTGGTGCGCCCAATAATCACTGCACTGTTTCTGGTGGAATTACTGGAATAAATCTGGTTTTTATGGAGTCTGCCTCATTGTCTACTATCTATAATCTGACAGATTGGACACTGACCAGCCTTAATCCTGGAGACGAGTGGTGCCACTTATCCACTGCTGTATTTAAACAGCAACTCTCTAGCCATGCAGATTTTAGGGATGAAGATAATTCCAATATCCCATGGATGGACATCTTGACATTAATTGCTTTGCAGATATTTAGTTTCTCTTGATTATACAGATCATTTACGCCGCTGCTCAAAGGAAGCCCCTTTGTTTCTGGGTCGCTTGCAATTTGCTTTCCTACTTTCCGCTGAACTCTTCTCCTTCCTCCTTTTCCTTCGTGACATGTTTTTTTCTCCACTCCCATGTAGTTTTTGCTTTTAAAGGTTATTACTTGACTTGAACTTGAAATTGTAGGATGGACATCAGATCTGGGAAACAATGTTCCGTTGGCTACCCTACACCGGTCTACTGAGGCTTCTGAGATAAGGTATCACAGACCTTCATCTCCAGGAGACTGGATACTTTCCATTTGTGTTCTGACTTGGTTTTTTTCCACCTTTTGTGACATGAAGATACTTGAAGTCTAAACTTATGGTTGGCAGCCAAGAGAGAATGAAAAAATGCCAAGAAACGCAGTAGCCTTTGGCGAGAAGGAGCTTCAGAATGTAGAATCTTCTGGGTGATTTAGTTTCTTAAAGTATATATGTCTGTACTTCGTAAAAAATCTCAAGTCTGCTCCTCCACAAAAGCGGCTCTCAGAGAGCCGAGCGTTTTGGAGTCGGGGAAGTTGGCTAATTAATGGATATGGATGGGCCAGCGAAATTGGTGGATCTAGCTTCTTGATATCTGACCTTTGACTTAGAAATTCCAAAATTTCCAAAAACTACAAAACATGTTTGTACTACTGTTACAAGTTTATAGGAAGTATCTCCTTCAATGGTCTCGATGATAATGAGCATCAATTTGATTGTTGCATGCCTGGAGAAAAGGAAGCAGAGCCCCGATATGGACGTCATCATTGCAGCTTGTCATGGAAACCTGCTAATAGTTGTGTGACCATGGAACTCAAGTGTCTGCCACAATCCAGCTCAGGATGTGGCGTCTTCATCTTGTACTGTCTATATGAATCTGAGTCACATCTTGACCTTTCAATGGTCTACAATGGTGGTTCCATTGGGCGGAATAAAGAAATGAAGCTTCTTTATAAGTCATCAGTATGTGATCGGTTTTGAGAAGCCCATCGATTAGGTTGTGGTTCTGTCATTGTTGGTCCAGGCTCAGTAGACCATCTGCCTCTCGGCTTCATATGAACATATTGCTGGCCATCATCAGGTTGAGCAGTGCAGATCCTGAGAGTCAACCCTTCCATTTTGTCTGGGCTAGTCCTCCATAGTACTTCCCCCACCCCAAAAAAACCCGCAAAATTGCAAATGCACATATGACGCCATGTCTCCTCCACCAAGACAACTTTCCAACACATGCAATGGTCACAAGGGGAAAAGTAGTTTCCAGGTTAAACTTCACTTTTTACACTCTAGTTCAGAAGGTTTGGAGACTCTACCAAGAGGTATAACCAACGATGTCCTCGCCTACCTTGAAGTTTCTGCAAGGTGCCCTCTTTAAGTAGACCTAACCAAATATATATGGTCTGACCCTTGTGACTTGCTTCCTTATGATTTGCATTTCTTAAAAGGCTCCTCGCGCTCAGAATAGTAACAGTAAATGTTTACTTTCTGTAAATGATTTATATCTGAGGAATAACAATCGAATATTCATGTATCAAGGTGAATACTTTTCCGCCCCTTACATGCCAAAGTATTCACATTGATTTTTCTGGCTAACCCGGTACCACAATATAATTTATTATTGTGCATCATGTATCAAGGTGTAATCGGTAATAAGGTGCCGCGCTTATCATGGGAGATCAGCTTTGCTGAAGGTGAAGGTAATGGGTGAGAGGTGTGAACCAGATGCCATGCGGGAGGGAGACTGTCCTTGGAAGGTTACTATACCAGCAGCAGGCTATTTCTCAGGCTAATGTGAAGACTATTCAAGATTTCCTTTAAGATCAATAGAAAGAAGAATTCTGGTTTCATTAATCTTTGTTTTCCATGATGCATATGGATCTTGGCACATTAATGACCTCATTGGCCAAAGCACCACAGGGTTAAAATAAATTTTTTTTTTTTTCTTGACTAAGCCTCTTTTTCCAATGATTTTTTTTTTTTTGTTGATGACCAATAACTACCCTTTTTAGCGTCTATTGATCTATCGCCTCCCTCTATGTTCTGCCGAGGCTTCACTTGTGCAATCATGTCTTCGATTGCTCTTTATTAATAATTGACACGGATGTAAATGCACACTCCTCCATTCTGGGCTACGCTGCTGCCGGACTATTTTTAAGCCGCCGGTAATAAAAGAACAGGAAACCTTATATCCTCATTTTCCATTACATGGATCTTAGAACGTCTCCTTGTCTTGATTCTGTGGGATGGTAATGTGTAGTTGGTGACTGCCAGCTTATGACTTAAAAGGGGGATGAGATGCAGGAGATATTTGGTCTGGCCTGAGTAGAAGAAAGTGCTGCTGCTGCAGAACCTCTTGGAAAATCAGTCTGTGGCTTTTATCATTCAGATTTTGAATTTGTCATGTTTTAGTCAGAACTAGAATGTATCAAAGTTGTTTAGTCTGTCCAAGTAGCAACCATAGAAACATGGCTGAGGAGACCACCCACTGTGTGCGGGGTACAGTCGTCCTATCCAGGACACAAGCCGTAGGTTTCAGGATGCTCCCAGTGTATTTACTGTAGCTTGTCTCCTTACTGCCAGATGTCCATCTTAAACACTGTAAGTCCACAATTTACTTGGTGGCCTATAACTTTGGCCCATATGGACTATATACATAGGGTCTAACTTTTGTGATTGATTTTCTTGCATCTATAACACATAATGAAACTCCTTAGCCAACAGTCTTGATTAAAAATATAAATTTTCATTTTTTTTAAATCTACAGCTACTATGCAGTGCTATGTGTTTCCAGGGTTACAGACTACAAATAAACCCTATGTAGTCTGGTCCTCATTTCCTGTGTTTTGTTTTGTTTTTTTTTCTCCTGTACACATTTGATAGTTCAGCTGGCAGCAGTCTCCTCTCTTCCATACCTCTGGCAGGGACTTATCTCAGGGAGAACAAGAGAATCAGCAGTCCAAAATCCGACATGTCGGATCCTTAACTCCACCGACAATCCTTTCTCCAGGGCTCCCATACACATTAGACTATTGGCAAGTATGATTAACATTAGATTAATGTGTTGGGGGGGGGGGTCTTATATTTTTTTATATTGGGTAAGCTTTTAAGAAGACTAAATGCATGGTAGTACTGCACAGTATTTCTCTGTAGTCAATAACCATGGAGATGCATAAATCTGCATAGGAGCTGTATACACAAAATTTTAAGAGAATTTCATGTTACTTCTTTTTATTTATTTTAAATTGGAGTATTTTAAATATATATTTTAGCCAATCCTTTCAGAGAGGTGTGATCAGCACTTGAAACTTGCTGCTAATAGTTTATCCCCCAAATCAGCCCCCTTTTACAGACTATGCCCCTCTGCAAGGTGTTCACGCCTTCTTTTCCAGTCCATTCCTCCGGACAGCACCAAGGGGGTGGTAGTCGGTCCTTCCTTGACCTATAGCGGGACAGAATCACAGAGAGGTTAAAAGGCCCCTCCACCCTCCAGTGTTTTTTTTTTTCCTGTCCCTAGGGGGATAGTTGTATGAGAGGTTGCTCCTGAGGGGAGGATAGTGGGTAGGTGATAAATCCAGAAGTGGTAACGGGTTTCTATTACACTTTTCCTCTGATTGCTCCACTCCTGGTTTTGGCTTACAAATACGGATGTAAAATACTGAACGTGTGAACATGGCCTTATCCAGAGAATCTGATCATTTGTCATTTATCCAGCCCCCTAAAGGATTTTTTTAATGTACTGTCTGTGTTTTGTTGCGCACCGCACCCATCTCTCAAGGAAAGAAACAATTCTGATATGGTCAGTAATGAAAGGGAGTTTCTTTTTTACATTCCTTTTATATAAATGCAGCGAATCTCTATTTGTACAGCAGCAATGCTTTGCATGTTAATGGTCAATGTTCAGCTAAATATAGACCCAGGAAACGTACGAGCCTTGTAGAGCTGACAGGCGGCTGTGATATGGTGGAAAATATGGATAATTCATGTATTTGTACGGTGATGAGGACTATAGAATACATTACGGAGCCGCAGGAGCTGTCGACAGTCCGGATGAGAATTCATGCTGGGAATCTGGGATTGTTTTTACTGTCTGGGACGAGTCTCTCCGCTACGTCTCTATTTATATAATAATTATTTGGAATAGGATTTTTTTTTTGCTTTTTAATCCGAGCAATAGAAATAAAAGTTTTGCCTTATTAGGGCTGGAATATAATATAATTCGGTGGGCACGGAAGCTAAAGTGGGATTATTAAATCGTTTTTATTTTGCATTTTTTTTGAACCATAATGTATCCAAACTTGATTTATTTATTTTTTTTGAGGGGGATTAGTTTATAAAGGCTGGAGCTGCAGAGCCCAATTCAAACCTGCACCTGTTGAACTCACAGGGATCAGCAACTAGGTGTATAAAGGGTAGGATAGGGGATGACTTGCTGATCACTGTGGGTTCCACAGGTACAGTCCCTGAGAACTGGGCTCTGCAGCTCCAGCCTGAAGGGTACAGAGGTGCACATGCGCAACCACCACTTCATACATTGTGTATGTGACAGCATGCAGCTATTTCCATCAGTCCTATAGACAGTGAATGGAGTGGAGGTTGCTCATGTTCAACAATCAGCCAGGTATTCCACATCCTATTGGGAGTAGTGGGGATAACCCTTTAAGGTCGATGGGATGCTGACCTTCACCACCCCCATCCCCTCACTTATCAGCGCACTGAACGTGCGCCGCATCCTCTTCATTATTCATGAAGTACAACTCAATTTTTTTTTTCATACTTTACCAAAGGTGTAGCAAAATGCTGTTTGCCCAATTTTTGGTTTAAGGATATGTAAATTTTGTTATAAATTTTTTTTATTTTATTTACATTTTCTCTTTGAATATTTTTTTTAAACAAATCCTGGTAATGCCGATCCCTCACAGCCACCTGGTGTGTCTGACGTTAATGAGCTACACTATTGTTTTCTGGTTGATCTGCACATTAATTGCAGCCCTGGAAGTTATGGGGGAGTACAGTTTCAGGCAGGTCATTTGCATCACACTGCTCTTTTGTTTCGTATGCACATTTTTAGATCCCATATATTTAACCTTCTGACAGTTTTTCGTATTCATCCCCAGGTCTTGAGACTGAAGGTGGGAAGCAGCTGCTCCTCTGTCTACACTGAAACCTACCGGCACAATGGTGTTTCAAGCAGTCGGAAAACTGTTGGGGAAGCAGTAAGTATTTTTCTACGACTTATTTTTCTGATGACGTTTCGTCAAACCTACAAAACGGGCTATGTATGATAAAGCCATTACAAAAATTGATTATAAATTTTTTTTTTTTTTTTGGAGATCGTGATGGCCAAATGCCATGTTGGGTTTGACGATATGTCTGTTAATTTTACGAAGTGGAAGAGGGAGTTCAAAACTTCTGCTATGGGTTCACTAATTAGAACATGCAGATAACCTCCGGATCATCTATTTCTTAAAGCCACTGCAAAGTACGTCTCCTGCTCTATATATGAAAAAAAAACTCACTGACACTGTTGCTCGTGATCGTCCAGCCTTATGATTAGGCACCATACAATACCATGTATGGCAAGCTGCAGCTTCCTCCTGCAAAATTCCAGTAGATCCTCCAATTCGACAATTGCTCCCTTAAAATGATTCCGGTGTTAGGCCGGGGTCACACTTGCGAGAAACTTGCAGGCAGTCGGTACCGGAGTGTGCGGCTGCATGTATTTCTATGCAGCTGAACGCTCCGGTCCGAGTGTCGGGTATTGAGGTGCGAGTTTCTCGCAAATGTGACCCTGGCCTTAAAGGGATTCTCTGGCACTGCTAATTATTTGCCTTGGAAGGTAATAGATACTGTTGACCTTGTATTAACTGGTGCCTGCCATGATGCATGCGCAATATTTGCTGATTCTTGTTGGCTGTGCATGAATCCTGGCAAGTACGTATCAGCACATCATCATCACCTCTTGCCCTCTGATGTAGAAGTAAGAAGCACCAGAAAATCCCTTTAACTTAGCCACCTCATTGGCCATCAAGTGAATCTAACAAAATTGCAATATACTTTACTTACTGTAAATGGATTCTTCCCTCACTCAAAATCTCTAGCTACTAGTTGTCTTCCTACAGCCTAACTCGGTCTACTGCCTTTTGCAAAGAGTAATTCGTTTCTAGCAGCAGAAACGCCTACAAGAAGAGGGGGCTGGTCTTTGCCTCTGGGCTCCCGCTCTCCTGTCTGCCTCTGGGCTCCCGCTCTCCTCTCTGCCAAACTGCATACATTCATAATTGAGAGACAAGCTTTCTGTTAAGGGCAAGCAAGCCATGGGAAAATGCAAGATACAGCATATGATAAGTAGTGAAAGGCATTTCCAGCACCTTTTTATTGCTGGCAGAATTCTGATGAAGACAAATCACACACTCAAAAAGAGTGTATGACTAGTTACGGAGCATGGGGATCAAAACAGTTCTCTGATGTATTATAGTGACCTTGTTATACCACGTGAGACCTGCAGCCACTATTGGGATGCTGCGAACTTGCTTAATTTGAACAAGCAAGATCACAGCATCCCAATATCGGCTGCTGATCGGATGCAGGTCTAATGTGTCATAACAAGGTCACGTGTGCCCTGGGAAACGCGGCGCTGGTGCGGGAGTTGAATATTTGTTTTTTCTTTACCATTTAAAAAGGGGTCATCCAGGTAGTGGACACACATACCCCTTAAATGAGTATTTAGGGAATGACAATCTGAGTACAAATATGTGTTAGGAAAAGTCCTTTATTGAGGTGCAATGACCAAGTTCCTGCTGAAATTATAGGGTTCTTGATTTAGAGCTGAAAATAAGTTTCTTGCTGAAACACATTTGAGCTCTGTATTTTGTTTTTCTATTAAAGGAATTTCAGAAATGATTTTTATGATAATGTACGGTAAATTAAATTTCAGCATTGAAAACAATGTTATGATGTTAAAATAGACTGCAATAGCTCTGTCATGGCTTCATACCTGAATGACTGCTGGCTGCAGATATGATCACCAGCCCTTATGTAAGCAGGATGGGTTTATTTGTCGATGTGTCCTTAGGACACCTTAGGATGGGTTTATTTGTCGATGTGTCCTTAGGACACCTTAGGATGGGTTTATTTGTCGATGTGTCCATAGGACAATGCTGAGACAGGGAATGCTGAAGTAGACGAGTGTCGCAGAAGGGGTTTACATAATTCTTGTATAAACATTGTAGAGTCAGCCATAGACATTAGATTTGTTTGGATTTGCAGCTTGGACCCCTATCCCGTCCATTAACATTCCAGTTCCGCTCAGCTAAATCTGAAAAGGGATGAGTGACTGTCAGGCTGCTCTCATTACGCTTATCTGTAAAATAATTAAGAGGTCATATTGGGGAACATCCTGTTCGATCTCTGTCGCCCTCCCTTATAGGGGCCTTACCTGTATGAGCAACTCTAAGTATTAAATGAGCGTTTGTGGGACCAGACGACCGTGTGATGCGAATCGGTCCTCGCCACTATCCCCTGACAGATGGTGACTCCGCCAGTTGGAATTTTGGCACCCATTCCTTTTTTTTTTTTTTTTTTTTTTAAAGGAAGATGAGATGCTCCCACCCAGACACCTTTCTTTGCACCATATTAAAAATTATTTATAGAGGTTTTGGGATAGATGGATAGACTTATCCCAGTGGTTATTTGGGTGCAATTTTTCTGCAAACTGTTGTATTTTTCATAAGATTGTATTTTGCCAAACGAGACAATTTGCTGTCTAGCCACTCACTGTTTTTCATGATAGAGCCAATTCTCATTCAGGACTGTGGAACATCAAATATCTGATGATTTTTGCCAAAGATTCTTTTATAAAATTCTCTTTTGTTTTTCTTTAGTCTAAAGATCTCCCATAGTATGTTCAGATGGCCACTATTTTGCCTCACTCTCCCATGCACAAAAGTGCTCGTTCAGCGGAGCGCTCTTGTGTTCGGAGAGCTGCTTCCAGACATCTCTGCCGGGGGGCTTATCTCTAGAGAACAAAAGGATGAGCCGTCCAAAATCGAACATGCCGGATCCTTATATTTGCCAACAATCATTTGTTGGGGGTCCCATACACATGAGACTTTCTGCTGAACTTGTTGGTCAGTGGATTGAGCCAACGTTAGGAGGACTTAACCGACATTGGGAAGCTCACTAATCATTAGAATCAAATAACAATGGCCTCTGTACCACTTATGTTGGCTTTTTGTAGTGGCCACATGATCGTCAATTGACTGGAGGCAAAGTGGTGTGATGCTTTCAAGGGGAAATGCTCTTTAAACGTTTCGTACCCTCTTTGATCACAACAAACCTCTCATTAATGTTTTATTTATTAGGAGATTTTCCTGGAAGGTCCACCCAGTCCTAGAGCTTTCTGCCTAATTAGAGGGAGAGAAGTGCAAGTAAGGCTGTATAGCTTGAGAAGCACGGTGGTAAATTAGGGTGAGGCTTGGAATAGCTGCACTCCCAAAATGCTGCCTAACTTTCTTGTTCTAGCTATAGCTGTAACGCGTCATTTCCTGTCATTATCATAAAAATGAAGCGGAGCCGGTGTTCACACCAGGCAAAAGACTGGTGACTTCCTTCTGAATCGTGTCGAAGGCGTTCAGATATTGCATTGATTAATTTAATATGTATCACAGGCTTGTTTTTATCAAAGAGGATTACTCACTTCTCCCCCAAAAAAATCTTCAGGATTTTAAAAAGTGGAACCAGAACCAATATGGCCAAATAACGGACTAGTTTGTCACTCGGCTCTTTCAATAGACCGAGGTACCAAATGGCTGATTTTTTTTTTTTTAATAACTCTACAAAATGTGATGTTAGTGGGGTGATTAGACCTGCTTTATAATGATCTGCGGATAGAAACAGAACCAACACGTCCGTGAATAGCACCTTGTATTGTGGCTCTGCACCTGTTAAGGACAATTACAGCTCTGAGTGTTAGAAGTGGGTTGTTGGCCGTCTTGATAGTAAAGGTGCCTTTAAACTGAGATCTTGGCAGGACCAGCCAACTATCTTATGTGTATGGTGGCCGCGTGACCCCATGACAGATGATATGGGTTAATAAAGGATTGGCTACGTTGGCTATCGACCTGATTCTTTGTTCTTAAGTTGAAAAGCCCTTGTGTCTGTTCTTTGTTGATAACTTAAGCATGTCCAACAGATGTGAAGCCCCCTTGTACACTTCCTATGGCTGTCGGACGAGCTATGGTTCGGCCAGCAGCTATCTACCCTGAGGCTTCCGTACACGGGAGGGCTCAGCCTGCGCCCCCCGGGGAAGTCGCTGCAAGACATCTACGATGGTGGTTTATCTTTAGAGAACAAAAGGATTAGTAGTCCAAAATATAACATGCCACCCAACAATTTGTCACGGGGTTCCCATACATTTTAGATTGACGGCTGAACCTGTCGATAATGGCGGGTCCAATCAACGTTAGTCTAGTATGCGTATGTTGGGGTCTTAAAGTTTTCATGTCTTTTGTCAATAGTTGATGTTTGTGGGAAGTTGCACAAAATTCTTTCTTTCCTTTTTTTTTCACCAGTAATAAAATAAAAAAGAAGGCTGCAGCAGAAAACGAGAAGCTCTACCTGGAGCCACGATATACAGGGGCACGAATACTAGACGCTGATATCTTAATGCTCGTGGCTTTACCCAAGGGACTCAATGTCGACGAATGGCTGGCCAGTAATGGTAAGATATCCCTGCAGTCTACCTGGATAATTAAAAAAAAAAAAAGTGATGTAGCAGAGCGAAGTTTGTCATTCTATACAAGTCAAAGTAATGTGATATTAGTGGTTTTAACACCCTATTGACATGAGAGAATTCTTCCAAATCCACCAATTTCGGTGCAATAGGGTGACCATCTAATGTGTATGGGGGCAGCCGGCCTTTGACTTTCACGCGCCTTTACATAGGTAGGTTATGAAACCCACTGGGTGAATTAACACTGTGCACATATACTGTAGCGGATCTTTACTGTTGATTTTATATATTAGTCTATTTTATATAGTCGCTGATATATACTATGTTAATATATAGTCACTGACTGTAAATGAAAATCACAAAAAAAAATTGAGCTGCAAAATGGCAGAGTTAATAAAAGAACTGTCTAAAAGACAACTATCTGTAGTAAACCAATCAGAGCTCAGCTTACATTTCACAAAGTGCTCTGGCTAGATGGAAGCTGCTCTGTGATTGGTTGCTATTGACAACGGTGGCTGATTTATCAATGAGGCCTAGTAGTATATCAAAAACCTGCCTTCTTGTTTCTAAGCTGTGTTGGCCACAGTGATAGTTTAATAAAACTCATAATAACATCCATGACCACAATCTTTTGTTACATGCTTGTCTTACAATTCATACCTGTTTACTGATTTGTGGCTGTAAAAATCCTTTGGCCATGTTTTGAAGCTTACATGACACCAAATTGTGACAACATGTCTCCCATACCTGTTCCGCATGTACCTTACATTGTGTTTTGCCTTCTCACATTTGGCTTGGGTGATGAGCACGTCGTGTTTATCATGCGAGGTGAAGCATCTGTGTTTTCCTCATTGTGGTATGTGGATGACTACTACACTTTACGTAATTGTTACAATATCGCTCAGTAATGGAGCAAGTATGTACAGCGGCCATGTTCTGTGGTGGAACTACAATTACCAGCTTTCTGACCGTTGCTACGAGATAAAGCTGGACCACCGACTTAGTTAATTATTAGGGTGACCATACCCATTCAATGGCTGTCAATCAAACTGCGATTCCTCTCATCCTCCATACATTAATTTTACCGTACATGTACAGGAAATGGGGATGAGGAAATAATCAGCTGGCCAGCACCTCTAGCACAGGCTTATCTTTTCTAAAATCTAGTCTCTGCTAGCTGTACCGGGCACCAGGGCAAAGGCCCCCATTCACATTAGACTAAAGTTGGCCGAAGAATCATTTTAACAGTCGAATACATGAGGACTCCCCGAACCGATGATGTCAGCAAAGATAAGGGTCTGAGTTGGGCACTTTATATTACAACCCCTGACCCATTTGGTTCTTTAGGAGATAACCCACCGCCAGAGTCATTTGGCAGCTGCTTTCTCTGTGCTCTTCGAGCCAAAGCCTAATGTTCATGTTTATGGTGAAGTTGGGAGAGATGGATGAGGGCTGAAAGAGCAGTCGTCCTTGAGCAATTGTATATGGCCAGCTGAAGTGTAAAATGTCCTGTCTGATGCCCTGTGACTACCATTTTGAAATCCAATGTGGGCAGTGATGGCTGAAGAGCAGTAAAATAAATGCTTCTGTTTTTACTAGTTTATGGGAATTACACATTGGATGGCTATTGGACGAAAGCTGGTTGGGCCGGCCTGCTCTCCCATACACAGCAGCACTCGTTCGGCTGAGGTCTTGTGTTTCCTATGAGAGAGCGACTGCCAGACATGTCTGGTGGCAGTTTATCTCCAGGTGAACAAGAGGATCGACGGTCCGTAATAGGATATACGAGATCCTTAACTCTCCTGACAGTTGTCTGGCGACTACATACAGATGAGACTGTTGGCTGAACCTGTCAATATTGGTTAGTTTGGCCACCACACATTATTCTAGTGTGTATGGGGGAGCTTTAGATTGGATTCATACATCAGACAATCCGCAGGTCTTCTGACCCGAACTTAAAAGCCTCATATACACGTAGTTTGAGTCAGGAGACCTGGGGCTGGTCCATGATTAAACTTTGACACACAGATGTGCGAATCCAGCCTTATGTGCATTAATTTTCCATAATTCCCATAAACTGTTTGGTCTACGGTCTCTTCCCATTCCCTAACCTGAGACTGGCCAATTTTGATCACTCCGTGGTGGTCAAAAGACCTCCCTTCGCCTTCAAGTTGAGGGATCCCATCACTATCTGTTGTCAGAATACCCCAATAAATCAAAGTTGACACAATACTGTGTACTTAATTTACTTAGAAGACAATAGACGTCAATGGAACAAACATACAAATCCACTAATAGCCTATTTCCAATCTCCAGTGGCTAGTAGGCTAGTAGACCCAAGCCTTTGGCATCTGCAGAATATCTATAATTCGTGTCCCACTTTCCACCATCTTCTGGATCAGGACTGTGCTTCATGCATCGTGAAGATCACAGATCTGAGCAGCCAGCAATGAAGACTAGATGAACATTGCGGTTGGATCAGCTCACCTTTCCAAATGAATAGGATATATGGCTTCTCAAACCAGCACTGTTTTTACCATTTGAATTGAATTTGAGGCTGGACCAGTTTAATTTAGTCTTCTGAAACTTCATCGCCCTCTGCCTTTATTGGAAAATGTTCCCTTGTCAAAGATTACATGGATGTCCCCACTTCTGTATAAATCATCAATACTGCTTCAAATTTTATTAGAATTTCCTGGGTAGACACTGGCTTCAGTATAGGAGGTTCATGAAAAGGCAAGTAAAGTAGACCCACCAGAAGGATCGGGCAAGAACTCTATTTGGGTCGTGTCAGATCTACTAAGGTTTAGGCTATGAACAAGGTCTAAATCTTGACAGAACCATGCCTAAGCCTTCTGCCAGTGGAAAGGGAGCACAAACTGAGATGACATTGCCGAAACTGGCATCCTTTTATTTAAACAAACTGCATTGAACTGCATCCTATGAAGAATTCAGCCACTCTTGTCAGGACTCCTCCGCATCAAAGTTGTTTCATGGATGAGGGCTGCTAATTCCCATCTGTTGCTCATTTGATGCTGAAGTTTGAAGTAGGATTATGGAGTCTGATTTCCAATTTCTCATCCAGATCCTTGACCACAAACTCTCTTCTCCCAGCTCCTTGGAGTTTTTCTTTCGCTGCTGGGAGCACTGGCTCTGTTTTCATTACTACTTGTATGTCTCGGAGGTTAGACATAATAAAGAGTTATGGTACATATGAGACTTCCCTGTTAAATATAGATGGCGCCTGCATGGAACACAACATTAACTCCTTGGATGTGCTTGGGGGGGATTTTTCTACCAGAAATTGGGGGGACTAAATTCAATGTTCTTTGTTGCTGAAAGCTGCACATGATCCAGAATCTTTGGTATTTCATGGGGAATGGATGTATGTTCCCAACTAAAACCCCAATTTTTGATTGCTAAAACCCCAATGCCAAATTGAAGTATCAATCTATCACGGTCCAAGTACAGACTGTGACTTCAGGGCTGAGTTCAAGTCTCCTCATCATGGTCAGACATATCATTGATGCAACCTGTGCGACCACACAGGGGCCCAAGAGGTAAGGGGGTTCATTTCTACCTCCAAATCAGGTGCAATTTTGCTTTTTTATGAGCTCTTGGGCTGCAGAAGGCCCATGTATTTTTATTGCACAGGGGCGCTTTTCTATCTGCATCCGCCAGCGCCCCTCATATTATGCCGATGAGGCTGTTGAGTTTGAGTCTGGACACCTGCGGATAGTCCATGCTCGGACCTTATTTCCTGGACATCAGAATTTGACTATAGATACTGTAAGGATCATTTCAATAAATGGGAGGCTGTGTAAAGACAGGTCTTGAAGTCTGCCAAAAAATGAACCACTATTTGCACTCTAAGGGGTCCCAAATAGTGCCTTCCTCCGTAGGATGTTCTATTATGTTGTATGAGCTATCTGGTTGGGGAAATCGGATGAATTTTAGATCTCTAAATTTATATTGAGATGTTTGACAAAAATTAGACCTATTAGCCATAAATTACAAGTGTCTAAAACATGTTAATAGAAATAGTGAGGTTAACTCATAATTTATAGCCTACTGGTTTATTTATTCTGACATTTTCTTATTCCTCAGCCTCTGCCTTCTACAACCATGTCAGCCTCATGTACGGGTCTATATCAGAATTCTGCACCGTATCGTCTTGTCCAACAATGAAGGCTTGGTCAACGTAAGTACTCCACGTTTATTAGCTTTGTATAAAGAGAATCCCTTTTCTGAATGTAGATTTACGATAGACCTCGGTGCAAGAGTTAGAAAATCTTTATGCAGTGATTGAGTGTGCATGGAAACATCCTTGACCTGCAGTAGATAAATTAGTGGTCGTATGTAATGGTCTAAAACAATGATGGCTGAAATGAGGTCTACTGCAGTCACACGATGGTCCTCCCGAGGATGTATTTTTCCAGTAGCCTTTTTCCTGCTTGTTGGCACACTATTGGCCTCATGATCGGTAAATTATTAACTTGTGCCCAAGGTTGCATGAACACTTCATCTATTGCTCCAAAATAAAAGTATTCTGTGTTT